>JARHVA010003684.1:0-7500 GCA_037957365.1 Torreya grandis | reverse complement strand
TTCAACCATTCAAAGCATATCTGAATGATGTTCAATTGTTAAACAAAGTCATTTTATTACATATATATGTGTAACAATTAGAGGAAGGAATTTTGTTATTTTTTATATTTCTATATCTGTATACATCTACTTGGATTCCATTTTGACATCATGTTACCTATTTGAGAGGTATTGGCTATTGATTGACTATCATGGTGTGTATATGTTCCACTTCTGGACTTGTTTAAGACTTCCAAGGTTGAAAAATCTTGTAGTCCCTTCTTTGCACTCAAATTTCACTATTGGAGTTGTATATAAATTTGTAAATCCAACATATTAATTCTTTATCTCATATTTTATAAAAGATAAATGTTGTTAAAGCCATACATTTATTTTTTTCCAAGATTAGAAATTTACTATTTAATAAAAATGGAGGAGTGAGGTAATTTTAAGATTTTTTAAATTAAAAATTAGAAATTTTATTTTCATTTAAATATCCTTTTCAAATTTTGAAAGCATTTAAATGTAGATCATCTTTGCCATTGAAATTTCCTTGAGCATGCTACTCTAAGTAGTTTGGAAAAAAATAACAAAATCACACAATTCAAGGAGAAATAAGGAGAGATAATCTTATACCCATTCATCACTATCAAAAAACATATGGAAATTAAAAAAACTAATTATATTGATGTATGAGGTTTTATTTTTAAGCTAGTGTTAATGACAGGGTGAATCCTTTTCACATTCCACCTAGGTAACATGTACCACTTTGCTCTCATGTACCTTAAGGCCTCTTTCATGTACTATCAAGTATATCTAAAGTGTTAACTTCTTCCACGTACATATGGGTATATAGGAAGGATAGGTATATCAAGAAGTTTTGTATATTGGTTTAGTGGTATATAAAAAAGGAGACCATTTTGGAGTGACAAGGGACCAATTGGTGTTAACAAAAATTTAAAACTCCAAACTCAAGAATGAAAACAAAAACCATGCAGTCCATCAAATCTATTTTTGGCACTACATTTATCACCAAAGAAAATTGGCTAGAATGGTCTTAGAAAGTGGAGAACACACATATCTTCAATGATTTATGGTTTGATAGTTGTGATGGGTAGGAGCAACCAACTAAACCAATAGGGAATGCAAAGGATACTTAGACATGGAAACAAAAAAACTGGAAGGCATTGGATTTGATGATGTAATCATCAAGGGAGATGTGTTTCATCATATTTAGGGGTGAAATATTCCAAGGAAATCGTTTCAAAAAATAAAGGAACTATATGATTCCCACTTAGATTTGGAAATTGTTAAGTTGTAGTTAAAGCTATTCAACCTTGAGTTGAAATATGGTGATGTATGAGATTGGCTTTAGAGATACATGCCATAAAGCATGATGTAAAATAAATGCATGCCAAAATTGAAATATATATGATTGCATTCATCAAAGCCTTTCTTTCCAATTATTCAACCTTTTGGAGTCTCTACAAGCAATAAATATGTTGAAGACTCTCACATTTGATTAATTGGTTGAAAACATGGCAAAAAGAGAAAAGGAATTTGGAATAAAAATTTAGTCTAAAATAAGAGAAAGTGTGTCCTATGCCAAAGTAAATTATTTTAAAACATCCAACAAAGCCACATCTTCTAAAAATGAAGGCAATAATAATTACAAGAAGAAGTATAGGGAAAAGGTGAAAAAAAAGAAAATCAAGGTGGTCAAAAATAAAATGATAAATAAAACCTTTACTATGAATGGTCTGACATAAAAGGAAGTCATGAGACTCATGAAAGCATAAATTTGGAGGAGAAAATTGAAGCATACCATAAGAATAAAGAGGAAAAATCAAAGAAAATAAAAGAGTTAAACTCTACCCAATTCACTAGTGAATGTGTGTTTTACATTATAAATGATGAATCAAATAATGTCTCAGATAGTTCTTCATGGTCTAATGTTTGGGTTCTTAATATTGGTGCCACTCTACGTATGAATTTTTGAAGATACTTCTTTGAGGAATTTAGTGAAGAAATTTGTGGTGTAATATACCTCATAGATAGATCAAGTATGTGACCATAAGGAAGAGGTATAATAAGACTCAAATGTCTAGGGCTTCTAGATTTCAAACTCCAAAATGTCCTCTACCTTCCTTAATTAGAACAAAACTTGTTTTCTCTAGTGATCATAAGGAAACGAGGCCACTCTATTCTATTGGATAATAGTGATGTCACCATCAGGATAAAGAGTGACAATGCAATCATCTTGACTAGATATGAGTAAGGGAAACTAATCAAACTCTGGGGTGAGCTATCAAATTCAAAGAATTATGCTTATCTTATAGAAGCCAAATGTCTCCAAACATGTTGTGGCATGCTCATTTAGGCACACTCACTATAATAATATTCATGTATTATAAAATAATGGTGTTGTTAGCATGCCTATATTTCCCACAAAATTATATGAAAAGTGTGAAGCTTACATCTTGGATAAACACACAAGAGAACTATTCCCAAATTCATAGTGGAAAGTGAATATAAAATTACAACTTGCTCACTCAGACTTGTGTTCTATTCCAATCATCTCTATTGGTGGTCATAAGTACTTCATTTTTTTCATTGATCACTATAGTTAGATGACATGTATATACTTTTTGAAGAAAAAATCAAAAGCCCTTGAAAATTTCCAAAAGTTTCAAAACATGATTGAGAATGAAACTCAAACCCACATTGAGACACTCAGGATAGACAATGTTGGTAAATTCACTTCAAATAAGTTTTAATCCTATCTTGAGAAAAATGGGATAAAAAACCATCTCAAAGTTCCTTACACTCTACAATAAAATATAGTTGCATAAATAATGAATAGAATTGTGATGAATATGGTTCATGATATGTTATACCATAAAGATGTAAATCTTCACTTTAGGGCTAAAGCAATTGAAACAATAGTATACCTCTACAACAGATCACCATTAATATATCTTGAATCTAAGAATCCATATAATATGTGGTGTGGACATCTCCCTTTAGTGTGACATCTTCAAATTTTTGGATCCACTTACTATGCATTGGTTTCAAAGGAGAAAATAAATAAATTGGACCATAGGATTCAAAAATGCATCTACTTAAGATATTTTGAATCATCCAAAGTATATAGGTTATATGATGAGAAAGAGAAAATGTTTCTTGTCATAAGAGAAGTTATCTTTTGTGAGTCTATAAAGGACAAAGAGCACATTGATCAATAGTTGACTTGACTTGACAAGTATATAAAGTTTGATGTCTATAGAAGTGATTTGGATGTTCTAGATAATGAGTGGGGAATATATAGTTTGGAATCTATTGATTTTCTATTATCTCCTATACATGAGATTGAAACTCCTCCTTAAAAAAAAGTGAAACTTCATCAGATATAGAAAGAGGCCACTGGAACAGAGGGAAAAAAGTGATGGAACTTCAGATGATGAACTTGAAGTAGCTAAAATAAAAAATAGATGCTTAAATAGACTACTCAAACATTGAAAGATCTTGATTAATTTATAAAAATAGGCATAAGAAGTACACATGCAACTACATCATAATCATACAAGTCTCATGAATAAATTCAAGACATAATTTAAAATATCATCTTGAATGATTCTATATAAGAATAAATCAATGTTGCATTTGAATAAGCAAAAAGGGCCCTCAAATATCTTAAAGGAACACATAATTTGTAGATCAAATGCTCCAGGGTAGGAGACTTCAAATTAGTTGGGTACTCATATTTTGACTATGCTTGAGATCATGAAGATATAAAGTCTACCTCAGGTTTTCTAATGAATTTAAGATCAACAATTTTCAACAAGAAATATAGGAAATAATTAGTGCTGATAATTTATTTAGTAGAATCAAAATAAATGGTTGATTCAGAGGCATCTTGAGAGATCTTGTGGCTCAAAAAGTTTCTTTTAGATTTGTAGGATTAATAGGTATCATCAACACCTCTCATGGTTGACAACACTTTGAAATCCATATGGAAAAAAATATAGTCTTTCATGATGGAACCAAGCATATCAATACCAAATTACATCTAATTTGAAACTATGTGAAATATGGTAGTGTTGAGTTGCAATATTGCCCAATAATAGAGAAACCAACATACATCCTAACAAAAGCAATTAGAGAATAAATTTTTTAAAAGTTTAGAGGAATGTTGTGTCTAAGAAAAACCCCTATATATTAAGGGGGGATGTAACATTATTATACATAACTGTTATAATTCTAGGTGTCTAGCATAAGTATCTTTATTATGTCTTATATTGTGGAGTTTCACATTTACTTTCATCTTGTAGTGTGTACCTCAAGAGTCCTGTAGGTAATTGAAACAACTTCTTGGTAGATGAAGTGATAAGTCATTCTTTGGCTTATTTATTATAACACTTTCTCATTTACAAATTGAATCATGAAATATAATTTCATTATCATTCCTTCAATATTATTTTTGGCCTATCATGGATTTTACAAAAAGACATCTCAAGTCTAGCAAAAAATCATCCCATAGTGGTGGCTCAACAAAGAGAAGAGCAATGTCAGACAAGAATGAATCATCACAAGAAATAATATAAGGAGGAAGGATCACAATCTTATAAGAATGGTATCTAAAAAGATTCTAAGAATTCTCTAGATAGTTCAAGGACACTCTATGCACTCCAAATGGTGTCATAGATCCATGAAAACATGCATCTATAAGTGACCAAAGGCCATGTCACATGAGTTGGCCCAGTCATTGTACTAAACTAGATCCCAGTCATTGTACTAAACTAGATTAGTGGGATCAATAACCCATTCATGTATAAATGGTAGAATTCTCATTTTAGTGATCATACATTCCATGTAAAAATGCCATGAAGCACAATTTGTCCTTCCAAGAAGAACTACTGGAGTTGAATCTTTCCTTATTAGGTATCTCTCAAATGGAGTTGATAGGACCACAACTAATCCAAATTGAAAGTAGAGACACCAAGGAGTGAAATGATAAAAATTCAACTTGTAATGACCCCCTAATTTGAAAGTATAATGCATACTCAATGTTATGGATGGAAAACTTAGCCTAAAATACATCAAAACATGAGAAATATGTAGAGGAGTTAGTGTGATTAATATTGCATGCTCTAGAGATAGAATTTATACTAAGTTAAGATGGGTCCACACAAAGGAGAGTAATTAGTACACAAGTGACAATGCATGTTGAGTGAATGGATGTCAGACATAACTAAAATGCATATATGAATGAGAAATAAGTGAAGTTGACACCAAATTAACACATGTAATATTATCATAAAATGTGCATAAAATAGATATGACATGGCCCACTAAACCCCCTAAGGCAATTAGTAATGACCCCTTAAAGTTTGAAATTAACATAACATACTCTAGTTTTGGATGTTAGACTTGGTCAAGAATGCATCCCTAGAAATTAGTGATTATGATGTCAAAATAAAAAAACACATGTGATAATGAAAACCAAAAAAGAGGGACATTAGGCTCTAATGGTAATGCATCTATGAGGAGTACAAGAACAAAAATGGGTCCAAAATAACTAAAGAGAATAATAAAACTTCATTTTACATGAGGGGGTTGATCTCATACCAAATTGGACCTCACCCTTCATCTTCATCTAACAAAATGAGAAGGAATGTGACCAAGTAATACAAATATTATCTCCTTATAATATCTCCCAATGATATTATTTTTATAAAAGCAATAAAAAAATGCCCTCTTTATAATATAAAACCCTCCAAAATAATAAAGTTACCCACTTCAAATTTATAATTTCAATGTGAAATTAAAACACACACATAACTTTGGTATATTAGAAAGTTAAAAAAAAAACCTTAATTAAATCTTGTTTAAAAAAATGTGGGTTTTAGAAACCACGTAATTCATTTGGTGAGTTGTTTTGAATACCATGAGCTTGATAAATCAACATGTAGATAACATTTCTAATGGTGGTTTTACCAAAACTAAGGTTGACTTAGCTTTCAATCTCACATACCCATTTTGGGAGACTCCAGTGGAAGGATAGAGGAGTTTGATGGGTGATAACAAACACCTACAAGTTGTTAATTTCCATAGACCCATGGTCATGTGGAAGATTATCCTAAGGAGGATGTTAGTTTGAAATAGACATAGAGAAAGCTCATGGTTTTGTCATTAAGGTCATCTCCTCACCATCTAACTATGAAAAAATATGCTCAAAGCTGAGGGAAGTTGTTTACCATTATGGATTGATGCCAATGGCATATATAGGATGGTATTAAGGAAAATGTCAAGGGAAATCTCTAAAAAATAGTCTTTAGGTGTGAGCTCAATTTTAGAGATGTTGAGGCTAAAAAACTAAATAATTATAGGCTTACTACAATCTCCTATGCCTCCTTAACAACCTGATGGATCCAAATAGTTAAATAATTACAAATAATGGGTAAAAATACTTTGAAGCCAATATTTAGGGCATTAATAATCCTACCATTTTCTAGCTCAACTTCACCTTATGAGTTAATATACTTCCTATGCAAGATCTAATCCTACCATCCATGCCTTTCTCCTTCTTTGGCCTATTAAAGATTAAAAATGGCGGCATAGAGGATGAGCTAGATAATCTTGATGAAAAATAGATGGATGAAGGCTTAACACTAATGTGGTCACCAAATGACTCAACATGTGTGTTGAATATACATAGCTATGTAAAAATGATTATATAATAGATACAAAAAACCATGCAAATACTTTTTTAATTGACACAACCTAAATAAAACAAACACATGTAAATGGTAATGTTAATGATAGTTATAAAATAAACTTATAGATGAAACATGCAGATGTATAATTTTTTATCAATAATTTATGAGAATAAAAACTCAAAAATCAACTCAATATTTTAGAAAAATAAAACACTGATGCCTATTTTACAACACCACTCTGATATCATCAAAGAATCATCCATGAGTGAGATGTACAAGATATAAGACTAGTTGTTTGAACAAAAAACTTGTTCAAGAAAGAAATCAAGCCCGATTAGAAAATGAGATAGATTATATTCAGGGATTTCATTACAATGGTTCAAAGCTTACAACACACAACTCAAAACTCTATCACTCACATCTATCACAACTTATAGATAAGTATCTCATGGAATCTAACATATTGGTAGACACTAGAAGATCAGTGGCTCAACTATCTCACTAGAATAATAGTTTAATCTAGAAACCATAATCCACACCAATTGCCTTGGAGGATAGGTTAATATATAGGCTGGGTGAGTGGTTGTGTGTTCAATCAAATAAGTGAAGGGGCGGGCTCTTCTACTCATGGTTGAGTGAGTACTAAGGGAACATAGTGGGATGGTGACCTAAGTGGAGTGAGCACTCACGGGGGAAAATGATATGGAGACCCCATCCACTACAATAGTGACCCCATACACTCATAAGTGTATGATGACATTGTGATAATTCCATAATGATGTCATGTTAGAACGCGAGATGG
>JARHVA010003682.1:1835000-1880777 GCA_037957365.1 Torreya grandis | reverse complement strand
GGTTGCTTGCTTGTTTTAGCCCTTAAGGGCACGGTTTGCATACAAATTAGAGTTTAATTACTATTTAAATGTTATTTAAAGATGTAAAATAATTATATAATTATTATAAAACACTCAAATGTATTTCAAAACCTCTACCTAACATGTATTTCACCTCAAGAACACTACCTGCTCTAATGGTGACTGTGAATAGACATGCAGGGGACTGTGCAAATAAATTGGGAACTTACACTTGTAATTTTACCATTAAAATATTTTTTATGGGTATATTAATTCATTATTACCTACTTTTTCCAAATTTCATTCCTTTTGGATGCATATTTTTTCCTATAGGTGGATTTTCCTCAAAGCTAGTGACAAGTTACCTGCTTGGTTAGTCCTACGACTGAGTTTCCTTCTTTCCCACCTTGAATTGAGATTAAAAATGATTACCATTATTTTTATATGTCATTATATCCACCATTTTAGTTATCTCAAACTCCATTGATCATATTTCATATTCATGTTACCTCTCTCAGACCTTACCTTCTATAAGAACCCTTAATATGATTGTATGCTAATCATTGTTGTAGGTGGAGTTCTAAGGTTTGAAGTGTTTTGTGGTTATTTAAATATAATTTTTATGTTTTAAATTACCCTTAATACATTTTAAACCCACCTCTCAATCTCTTTTTAGCATTTTGACTCTTTATACAAGTTTTTAAGCCTTTACACAGTCACATTTCTGTATAATAGGCCTGCACAGTACTTTCATAAGCTTGATATTATTTTAGATCTATTGATAAGTTTTGAATATTCCACCCTATCACTTTATTTTCATGATATATATTCATATTTCCATATCTTGTAATTGAATTGTCTTTGAGTTTGTATTTTGTCAATAGGAGACTATGTCAATGAGAAGGCTTAATTATATGTTATAGGTGTACATTATTAGGTGAACCATTATATAAAAATGCTTGGATCCCCATATATTCATGTTATCTAAACTCACAAACCTTTATTATTCTATTCAAATTCCATGAATCACATGACTCCTCCTTTTACCACTATGTTTTCATACTATTTGCCAACTTGAAAGAAGGCTCATTCTCTTAAGTGGCTATAGGTGTTAGTTTACAAGGTAAAATACCAAGTCTTTACATGTTTGTAAACCCTCACTTGATCTTGTGACCTCATTTATCATCATGTTTATATAAACCTTTTATACCATGGGAATCCTTTATGGACCACTATGTCTAGAGTTACTCTTTGCCCTCTTGAAGATAGGCCTACCCTTATATGCTTGACTATACTTGTTGACTTTAGGTCTTTTATTCTATATGATATGACTATCACCATTTTATTAACCTCAAAATATTTATAAAAACCCCTTATATTGTTAAAAATGACTTAGAAACCTAATCTTGGTACAAGGCATAACACACCATTCATAAGGTATTGTATCAATATGACTCCAATTTGTACTTTAGGAGACATTCCCACCTACTGTATGTGTATGTTTATATGAAAATATAGGTTATTTTTATCTTGATCACTCCAAGTCTTCTGTTTCCCTTTTAATTTTATAAACATCACCTTAAAATATTGTCATATACATAGTTATTATTTCTAGTTGAGAAAAAACTCCTCTACCACTCTAGCCTAATTATATGTTAAAATTAGGCTCTTTGTATGGACTATAATAATATTTATGACCTTGGAGAGATTTATAATAATTAACAATATATTATAATGTTATTTACTTTATTTATCCTTCTTCATAGTCTTAACAAACCATAAGAATGTCAAACCTCCATAAAAGCTTCTTTAAGTATGGTTCACTATCTTGACAACAAACCTCATGGCTATTGGTTACTATTTTTTTCCTATGTTTTAAGCTTATTCAAAACCTTGAACCTATTTTTTACCTTGATCACCCTTCATAAATATTATCCACTTCATATTTTGAGTCATTCATGATAATGATGAACCTAGCCTCTACAAGCCTAAGAAAGTCTAAAGACTTTTCAAGATATATGCCTGTTGTAGGTGGGTGTCCTCATTCAAGCCTGTAGGTATACTAAAAGACCCTTGAAACTCATTTATGGCTAAAAATTATTGATGAACCATGATTGAATTTAAATATGGATTAAAAATACTTCACTTGATATTCAAACTTCAATAACATATTGATGTTATGATCAAAACTTAAAATACTATGTCTTGAGGGTTTTAAGACTATGTTTGTACCATTTGTATGGATAGAGTGTGAACTTTAGCCTTAAGGAAGGCTAAAAACATTATTTTACCATGTCTCTCCCTTATTTTATCTTGATGTGATCATTTGTGTATAGGCCTTTAAGAAGACAACTTCTCACTATGGATACTTATGTACTTCATGAAAAAACTCATGTCTAAAGATGCCATGGTTGTAAGTTATTTTCTTGGGACTGTAGGGAGGGTCTCTTTGTCTATATATCCTTATTCCTCATAATTATGATGATTTATATCCCTTAATTCCTTATGAAAATGGATTCATGGAGTGGATATGAATGAAAGAGTGGTGAGGTGATAATAAATGATGGAAACACATGAATGGAGGGTGGAAAAGAGCCCTATTACAGTGAGAATGGTAGTGAAAAACAATGTTATGGGAAGGAATGAAAGTGGAGGTTAAAAATGGACATTAAATGGAAATACAAAACCACTTGAAGTTGTTATGAAAGGATGATCACATTCTCTACCACATATGTCAATTTGGAGTCTATTGGAGGAGGACAAGAAGGCAAATTTAAAATCTAGGAATATGTTAAAACCTCAAAATATGCTAAGAAACCTTATTATTTACCAAAAAAATACTTATTTGGAGATTATTTATTGGGACCCTTTTTTCCTAAGTCTATATTCATGCCAACTTAATAGACACTTTGGTGTGAGGTAATCATTTAGGATGATTACTATTTTGATATCTTTTGCATCGGTTGGATGAATTGATGCACACCTTGTGCTAGCTAGTAGGCAACTAACAAATTCTATGATGTTTTGAGAATATTAAAAGAGTGGAATTATGTGGTGATTAAAACATAAAGGGAAAAAAGTAATGAAGCCAATGGAAATATTGAGAAAAGCATCAGCTTGGCAACCAACATACCTGGTAGAAGGTGCTCCTATAAGTTATAAAAGCAATATCAAACTAGTATGCAATAATGTGACGTAAAAATAGAGAAGCTATATAGAATTGGTTACATAAATAAAAAATGAACCACCATTTCACCTTTAGACTAGCATGGATGTCCTTAAGGCTCTACATTGTAGTTCCCAAGTTTACCTATGAGCCTCTAGGCCTTTAGTTGTTTAGATAAGCTATTACTCTCTTTTTTCCATATGAATTATATTCAATATTTGGAACATTAAGTATATGAAGATTAGTTGAAGTAATACATGGTGTTCCTAGGTTAATATATTAGCTTTATGATTGAAATATGTAACTAATGCTATGATTTTAGTGATATAAATTTGATTTGAAGTTGTTCGTAAGATTTGATCCATGACATTCATGGCATCTCTATAATTTAGGATGACTTTAGGATATTATTTGGAAATAATCTAAGTGTAGGAAAGATCTCACACCAAGCCATGATAAATATGCTTAAAGTGATAACCTAACATGAAACCTTGATCTAATATATTCCCTTAAAACCCCCAAGCTCCTAACTGACACTAAGCATGATAAAATATATGATTTCACCCATAATACCACAAAGCAACCCGATATAGACTTGCACCCATATGACCAAAAATAGATACCTAAATAGGATTTATTCATATAGACCTTCATATTAGCCTAAAAATGGCTTTTTCTGATGAACTTACAATTGTCATTGTTTGAAATGACCGAAAACCTTGAAAAATGAGTTGTGTCATGGCACAACTAGCCCAACACGAGCCTCAATTATTTCTCAGTTGCACTTTGGGTGAGCACATAAGTCTTGCACCTTATGTGAATTTATGTTGGTATAGTAAATAAACAAATGTTGAGTATCATGGGTTTATTCCATGATTTCACCTAGCTGTAACAAGTCTAGAGCCAATTTGTATAACCATTTAGATGATTAACACTTTTCTACAATATTTTGGTTCTGTTGCCAAGACTCGTGTTGAATTTTTTTACTATGATGGTGTAAAATAACAATGATCCATGTCTCCATTGATAACATCAAGTGGTTAGAATAGGTAGAAGATAATTTTTCATTGAAGCATCCATCTTATAAAGAATATAAGCTAAGTAAGTGGGTCCAAAACAACTTGTATGATGCTTTGTATGAGGTTTTATTTTGTGAACTACTTGAGCATGTGCAACAATGTTTGGTTGCTTATGAAACCCATAGAATATGAAGCTATAGAAAATGCCTTGAGTAGACAAAAGAGTGCTTTAAAAATACTGAGAACCTTGATGCCACTTGGACCAGAGATGGAGACAAATGGTGGTAAGGAATGTTGAATAGTTATGTGCTTGAGTTCATAGTATCGATGTACTCCTGCCTTGAAGAAGTAGAATATATATTCTTGCACGAGCCCAAAGGCACATTTGTGAAATAATTTATCAGAAAGATTAATAAATTGATGGTGGATTATGGTTTTGAAACTATAATAACAAAAGGCTAAAGTCCTTTCACATATGAGTAATGCAATGGGGAAGAAACGGAGGTGTAGGTGAAGTGAAATGGAAGGGGATGAGTAGATGGACACTCAAGAACTTAGGTGATAGAATTAGAACAAGAGAAAATGCATGATGATAGAAGATCTAAAACCTAAAAGTGTCAAGAGAACTTGTAGTGAGCAAGAAGGGCATAGGGAAAGATCTCTTGAATTACAGTAGTACCAAGAAGAGAGAAACACTAAAGCCATAAATTGAGCTCATAAGTTTATGGGTGTAGAATTCTATAGGTTCCTATCAAATTTGATGATTGAATATGCACCAAAAGTGCCTACCCCCTTTGAACCTATGGTGTAAGCTCATACACTAGATCCCCCTCAAAAAGAAATAAGAGTGATAACTGACCCTATTATCAATATTGACTTTGATCAGTTTGCATAATTAGATTAAAATTTTGTGATTGAACAAGTTGTTCCTTACAAGGAGATAAGTGAGGATACCTCAAGACCTTTGAGCACTAATATTATCACTCAAACCATGCACCCACTAAATCAAAAGAATTGGTTCAATGAGATAATGGGAATATCCCCAAGGTTGTGGGACCCTTGCATTCCTTAAGATGAACCTTTAGAGAAGGCCATATTACTTCTATTCTAGGCACATTGGTTTAAGATCAATGCACAGACCTAAAGAGCATAAAGGTAAATCTATCGCTAATCTAAACCTAGACTTTTGAGGGAAAATGAAGGAGAAGGTAAGAAAGTGATAAAATGAATAAAGGGTGATGCACCAAGAATAAATTGAGTGATCTTGTTACCTTAATGAAAACACTATAAATTTGTGAGAAAAATATAATATCACATAGACTCCACTAAGGATACTCTAAATGCATAAGTATTTCATATAGGGGCAAAGGAACATATTACAATATTGAGTGGGATGAATTTTATCCATAGACAATGCCTACATAGACCTGAGTGCACATAGAATATGACCTAAAAGTGAGTTCTAGTTCTACATAGAGGTACTAGAAATAGACAACAATGAGAGGGGCAAACATTACCCAGAGACAAAGATCAACAAACATAAATAGCACATAGAATACAAGAAGAATGAAGGGAGGTGAAATAAAATCTCATTAAAATTCAAGGTTAAACCAACATAAGTGCTATTTGAGGGAAATTTTTCATAGCATTTTTGTGCTCAAAAATTCCTCCTCTCATAATGATAGATATGCTTGCTAATATAGGCAATTAGAGAGCTTACGATCATTAGTCCATCTCACCCACTACTAGGGCTATTAAAATATTCAATCATGATTTGAGCATTAGCTAAGATATTATTTTTAAAATAAGATATGTCCATGATCTAAATTTTTTTAAATGACACCCGGTGTCAGGTGATGTCTTTGCATTAAAGTTTGTAGACTTGTCAAATCAAAACATTGCTCCAACTGCAATATTGACCAACTTAATTTTACACTTCTCAAAATATAAATCAATATAATCATAAAGAGAGAAAATTAATATTTAAAAAACAATAAATGGTATCAAAATCAGATCCATGTATCAAAATATATGGTTAAAAAACCAACACGTGGTTGCACAGTCACATCAACACCTTCAAAACATGGAAAAATGGAAAATCACAGTGTTAGTTATGAGAAGAACCCATCATATATTATATAAATGGAAATATCTTGAAAATTTTCTCAAAAGGTTATTTTTTTTTTTAATGATTAAAATAAGTCCTACAACCTTCCCTCTAAATGTTTTCTGGAAAAAAGTTGGCTGAGTGATAAACCTACTTTACACCATTATAACTTTTCACTGGAGACTCGCTCAACTACGAAACCAAGTGCATTAAATTTTAATGATATTAGGGTACAATTATTCCAATTTTAATGGAATTTAGACTTCATTTAACCCTATATAAATATAAATCAAAACTGCTCTTCAGGAAAATTTAACTAGAAACTCAGAAAATTGGCCAAGTATAAATCAGCTCAAATGCCAATTTTTACAACTATGTAGTTTATACATGGGAGTGAATTTTATGCAAAAAAATTACCTACATATTTTAAATAAAATTATATACCACCATGTTAAATTTAAATTCAATTGGACCTAATTTTCCCCTACATAATGGTGTTTGAAAAGTGCTTATTGGGCATATTAGGCACTTAGAAACACACATAAATCTACATTTTGGGTAGTTTTTATGGCTATGTATCTTCAAAATTAATAATTATTTTATGATAAAAATTTAAAAATTATATTATCCTTATATTTTTATACCATCATATAAATTTTAGAGATAAAATAGCATGATTTAGTCATGAAAAATTGCTCCCAAAACATGTTACGTAGGTTGATTTGACACTTAGAGCTCTAAACCCTAAAACTTGAAAACTTGAACCTATCCACTTTTTATTGAATTTTTTTATTTTTTAAGGTTTATTAAGGTCATATACAATAAAAATTTCAATTAACATTTTGATATAATGACATAGTCCATCTGCACAAAAGTTTTGTATGTAGGTCAGTTTTGGCCAACATTTCTGGGGACCTCTATGGGCCACTTGCCTACTAAGAAAATATCCAGTAGCCTTAATCAATACATTGGTAATGGATTCATATAATCATAAAAAAATACTCATGTTATTAAAATTCAAAACAACTATAACTTACCTAGCCTTTCACTTGAGCTAATCTTTTAAAACTGAAAGTGCACCTCCATAAATGAGGAAAGAAAATAATACAAATTGTGCCATAGGTACTTAGAGGAAGGTAAAAAAATAATAAAATATATTTAATATGTGCATTAAAGTAATTGGAATACATAAAAATGTCTAACATACCCTAAAATAACTAATTAAAAGTCCATTTAAATAAATTTATTGATTGGTTGTATAAAATAACTACCCTTTCTTACTAATTTAATATGCTTTACATGCTTGAGGGAAACCAAAAAAATATGGAGGAGTGAATATTCAAAAATTTGGTGATATAATTCTCCAATTATAAGAACATAAATAAACCCACTTTCCAATTCAATTGGATAAACATAAAACTATCTTGGAGTGGATAGGCAAAGTTGGTCTTGCTCTTCTTGATGCTCAATTTTGTGCTCTGAATTAATCACATGTGATGGTTCCTCATTGGATTCTAACCAATCTAGGTACCTAATAGGGAACTTGGTTGTCAATAAAAAGTTTTAGAAATCATAATTTCCCTCCCTTATGCATTTTTATTCACCATTATTTTGATGATTGGGATGCACCTACCCAAGTGATTGAGTTGGGAACACATCCACTTCCTCCTATTGTTCTTGATACTCATGGTTCTTTCCTTTAATAGAAGATGGTTTAATGTCAATTATAGAACAAAAATTCTTTGTCTCATCCAAAAATAAATCTTCTTCCAAAATTTTCTTCACTCTTTTTCATGAGAGGCCTTATTACAGCTTCATGACTGACATCATCTTCTTCCATACTAAATAAAAGCTCATTTATCTAAGAGAGTGCCTCATCATCTCACCTCTATGAATTGCCTTACTATGCAGGTTGATCTTGTCCATCCTCTTCCTAAAACTCTAAAAATTTTGATTTAGGGGCATAAAGGGGATTGCCAATGATGATTTCCTCATTAACTCACATGAAATATCCTCTTCCTCATCTGAATAGTCTTCACTTTCCTTCCATATAATTGGTCCTCTTTTTAAAAGGGAGATGCTGGGAGGGAAAGAGGTTTCAAATAGTGAAGAAGAAGGGGATTTTACAATTTTTGGCATTATGAACTCAGGATGCATGGTCTAAGAAGGATGTCATGACTATGCTTGAGGCTTTTAAGGAAGGATGGGTTCTTGAGTTGGCACAAGCACATGCTTTTGAATTGGCATAGGTGTAGGCATTTTGAATCTTGTAACTTTGAAATAAAGGGATTTACTTGGAAGTTTAGAGAATTTATCTTACCTAAAGCTAGGAAAGGGAGGAGTGGAGGTGGTCAGTTGTGATTTAATTTCTTTTATTTATGCAAGCAACTTATGCATATGTTCTTCCTTAGCTATGATATGATTATCCAAGCACTCTTCTTCATATCTACATTGTCCCATCACCTCCTTCTATCATGTGTAAGCTTGATAAACAAGCTCTTCCTACTACCTAATAAACTCCTCTCTTTCAATCTCCATCATTTGTCTCTGAAAATCAAGTTGTATATCATTGATGCTCTTTCAGGGCTAATTAGGAGGGTAATAATGTATATTGGGAGGAAGGTAGCCTTCTTGAGGCTGGTCATAAGTGTGAATAGGTTTATAATAAGGATAAACTATGGTGGGAAGAAGGAAATTACTATGAAAATAAAGATATATTATTGTGACAAGGCCATTTGGAATAAAACTAGTAGCATTTATAGTCTGATATAGATGGTATGAAGGCATAAAAAATGCATTTTGACAAGGATGAGGATAAAAGGCATATTTTTCATGATATTTTGACATATTATAATGTTCAAACAAGTAATAATTAGGTTTACCCCTTTCAATAAGAAACACATACTATTAAAGTCACCAGGTGATTAGATTAATTCAAAAGAATGGAAAAGACGAAGAATATCACCTAAATCCTAATCTTTGATAATGTTTAAGTTCTTGGATGGCTTAAACCAATATATTTGATCTTTAGAGTCACCATGGTGTCAAATAAGTTGCCCTAAATGGTAAGATGCACTAAATAAAACACTAAAATCCTTTAATGGATGATGTAAGGATAATCAAACCATGTCCCATAGGGTATGCTAGAAACTATTGTTACTCGAACTGTGCACCTACTAAATTGGAATAATTGGTTTAGTGAGATAATGGGAACATCCCCAAGGTTTTGCACTCCTTAGGATGAACCTTTGGAGTAGGCCAGATTGCCTCTATTCTAGGTGCACTTATTTAATACCCATATGTAGACCTAAAAAGAAGAAAGGTAAATCTATCACTAATCTAAACCAAAGCTTTTGAGGGAAAAGGGAGGATGAAAATAAGAAAGTGATAAAATTAATAAAGGTTGATGCACCAAGAATAGATCGAGTGTTCTTGCTACCTTAATGAACACACTATAAATTTTTGAGAATGAGACAATATCACACAAACTCTACCAAGGATACTCTAAAGGCATAAGTATTTTGTATAGAGGCATGGGGACACAACACAATATTAAGAGAGATGAAGTTTATCCATAGACAATGACTACATATACTTAAGTGCATATACAATACAACTTTCAAGTGAGTTCCAAGTTTTGCACAGAGGTGATGGGAATGGACAATAATGAGAGGGGCGAACATTATCCACAAACAAAGATCAATAAACACAAATAGAACATAGACTAAAAGAATAATGAAGGGAGGTGAACTCAATTTTCCTTAAAATATAAGGTTTAGCTAATATAAATGCTCCTGGATGGAAAATTTTCATTGAATTTTTATGCTAAAAAAGTCCTCCTCTTAAAATGATAAATATGCCTACTTATATAGGCAATTAGAGAGCTTACGGTCATTACTCCATCTCACCCACTATTGGGGTAGTTAAAATATTCAATCATTATTTGATAATTATCTGAGATATTCTTTGAAAAATAAGATATGTCCATGCTCTACATTCTTAGAAATGATGCCCAATGTCAGTAGCCATCTTTGCATTAAGTTCATAGACTTGTCAAATTATAACACTGCTCCAACTACAATATTAACCAATTTAATTTTACACTTATCCAATTATAAATAAACATAATCATAAATAGGGAAAATTCATTTTTCCAACTCAATAAATAGAATATAAAATGGATCCATAGATCAAAATATATGGTTAAAAAACTAACATGTGGTCACACAATTGCATCAACACATTCAGAACATGAAGAAATGGAAAATTACAACATAAGATATAAGCAAAAACCATCATTTCTTATATCAATAGAAAGATATTGAAATTATGATAAGAAGGTTTTTTTTTTTTTTTAAATGATTAAAATAAACCCTATGACCTACCCTCTGAGTGTTTTCTAGAAAAAAGTTGGCTGAGTGATAAATCTTCTCAGAAGGGCTACTTTACACCATTTCAACTTTTCACTGGAGACTCATGCAGCTTCGAAACCAAGTGAATTACCTTCTCATGATATCAAGGTAAAATCATTCCAATTTTAATTTAATTTAATTTATACTTCATTTACCCCTACACAAATAGGAATAAAAAGTTCTATTTGAGCAAATTTAATAATTAAAAACTCTAAAAATTAGTTAGTATAAAATTAGCTTAGAAGCCAATTTTTGTAGCTATGTAGTTTACATGTGGGAGTGAATTTCCTATGAAAATTTTACATACATATTCTCCATATAATTTTCTACCACCATATTAAATTTAAAGTCATTGGACCTAATTAGCCCTATGCAATGGTGTTTGAAAAGTGCTTATTGGGTATATTAGGCACTTGGAAACACATAGAAATCTACATTTTGGGTAGTTTTCATGGATACATATCTTCCAAATAAAGAATGATTTTATGATACCAATTTCACCATTATATTATCCTTACATTTTTATACCCTCATACAAATTTTTGAGATAAAATATCATTATTTAGTCATGCAAAATTACTCCCAAAAAGTGTTGCATAGGTTGATTTGACACTTAGAGCTCCAAACCCTAAAACTTGCAAACTTGAACCTCTCCACTTTTTCTTGAAAATTTTTATTTATAAAGGTGTATAAAGGTCATATATAATTAAAAAGTTAAATTAGCATGTTGGGATAATGACATAGTCTATTTGTCCCAAAAAATTGTATGTAGGCCAATTTTGGCCAACAGCTAACTTGACAACATAGAACGTAAGTGCAAGTATTCTAGTTCAACAAATGTTAGCTTCATAAACTAGATAATATCCCATAAAAATTTCCCTAGTGCCAAAATTTATTATTGCATTACCTTCATCATCTTTGATGTCAACAGTTACCATAGGTCTAATGCTTAACGCAGTGGCTGGAGGTTTTGGAAGGCCAATGTTAAGGCAAGTACTAGGAGGACAAGGACCTTAGATGCCAATAACCCCCATAGAAAATATATTATGAGATGGTAATGGACTTTTTATAATATTTTGGCATATAAAATTCCATAGATCATGTGTTAAAATGTGAGCTCCAATGGTGTGCTCAAGGTATAACCCAATCTGAGCACAAGGCAACTCAATTCATGACAACTTTACTTGATCACACTCATACCTCATACAATAAATTTTATCCTAATCAAGATATGATTGATTATGACACATTAAAGGAAGCCTTCTTTAAGGAATTTTATATACCTGAGTTCAAATAATAGAGCATCATCACACTCAAAGAAATTAACCAAGTATTATAAGAGAGCATGTACTTGTATGATGTCAGGTTCAAAACTCTCCTTTCAAAGCTTCCCTATGACATCCACCCCTCCCAGCATGCACAATGGTTTATTGGAGTATTTATTTTACCTTTTATAAGATCATTATCTATGAAGACATTCATGAACCTCCATGAAGCGTTAGAAGCCACACTCTGGGTTGAGGTAGTTATGAGTGTTAACATAGGAATTAACCCTTTCATGGAGGTGAAAATTTCATCCACGGCCTCATAACTATATAAAATAAAAAATAATTAATTTCAAGATGCTTGGAGTGGATTATGATGTGCCAACTATGAGATAAAATTCCATAACATAAACAATTACCCTCGAATGAATGTGTGCACATTGCTTCTAAATTATGAACTTTACCATGAGGGACATGATGTTCATAATTTCCCTTTATTTCAATGTGTCAGTCAAGTTAACACAACCCTCTATTACAATTTGTATGATGCCTACACTCATGTCATAATTGACTACTGATTAATTGATGAGATGCACAAAATATGGAAAGAGGCACACGACATGAAACTACAATAACCAAAAGGTAGGTGAACTAAATAAATAAGGATATGGCCAATAAAATGTTGGATATGGGATGTAAATAGGTTTTAGAGGGTGAGGTGGAGGATGTGATGGAGTAATATTCCCACCATGATCATGTTACAAGTAGAACTTGACTAAGCACTATCAGCATGATTTCCCAATGCATCCAATGTTTGGGTATTATCGAGGACCACATCTAGTTTAGGAATGCCATAACTCATATAAAAAGTTGACCCAAGGATGGATAAACATATATAAAGTCACATAAATGATCTAACATGAGCCAAAAGTAGAGAAATAGACTCTAAAGGTGCAACTAACCCACATAAATAAAATCAAAGTGCAAGTAACTACTCAGTAGATTCACCACTCAGCCTCTAATTATGCCAATACTAGAGTTGTGTGGGGAATAAACCAAGTCATACTGAGTGCATCATGCATCTAGAACCCAAAGCTACACCTTATCCTGACCCTATACACTCAAAAGATGTCTTACAATAGGTCATGAGCATCATTTAAAAACCTAAAAGGAGAACTCCAACTGGCACTAGATCTATGATCATAGTCTACCACCTCTTAAAATAATCAATATAAAAAAGAGGTTGAGGTACATGATTTAATGGAGATCATATGCCTTTTATGATAGAAGGGATGCTTCCCCTATTGAATAATTAATTTTTAGAACATACCAGGCAGAAGCTAGTTGAACTTGCCACACTCCATAAAGTTGAAATTGATGTACCACATATGGAAATGGCATGAGAGGTTAGTCATACATATAATGTAGAGTATGATCAATATCTCCTGGTGAATTCCACCATTTATGGATGGTCTATATGTGAGGTCCTCATAGATATAGGTTCCAAGGTTAATATCTTGATAAGGAATGCATGGGATATGATGGGTAGGCTAGCCTTGAGGCCTTCCCTTCATGTGTTTTTCATGGCCAAAAAATCCAAGATGTATCCAATCAAAATTATAAAAGGCACCATTATATATATGATGGGTACAAATTTCCATACTAACTTCAAAGTGATCAAGTTGGTTGAGTAAGATAATTATACACCACTCCTAGGTAGGCCATGGTGTTATGACAATAATACTTGCATGTACTTAAATAATCATTATATAACCTTTGAAGAGGAAAAGGAGAGGGTCATGATCCCCCTCTCAAGTGACCAAGGACCCCCTTATATAGAAAGTGTTAATCTTGAAAATGAGATCGACCATATCTACAACAACATGGTAAAAGGTACCAAAACTATCAACCCTAATGACCAAGGAGTGATTTCTTGGGATGATGGATAGTCGACATTGAACATTATTGATGTATCTTGTGACTAATGGGTTAAATAAGCTTATAAGACTAATTCTCAAAGGTTCCATTTCATGAGTTCCAAGTCACCAAAACCTATGAGGACTAGTTGGGTCTAGATCAATTGCACTTTACAAGGAGGGGTCCCTTATAATAGGAAGAAGGGAAACAAAGTATTTCACCTAAGCAAAGGTAAAATTGAAATTCTCTTATGATACAAGGGTATCAATCTTGTATAATAATATGTTTTTGACCTATATTCCTATGTCTTAAAGGAAGTAGATAGGATGGGTACACTAGTGTATACTTTGAGAAGAATTACCGCTCATTAGTGGGAAGTGTAGAGGCCTAGATTACCAACTTTACAAGATGTAAAAGTAGACATTTGTACCAGATTTGGAAAAATCAAAGAGGACTTAGATATTTATCAATAATCTAGCAATACTAACCCAATATCACACATATGCTTGTGTGAAGAAACATGGATTGACTGTAGTGCAAATGCCTTGAGGAACCTGTGGGTGCATGCCTTCGACAAGACCTTGAAGATCTGAGCATGAGCTTGGTATGTGGCTAATGAAACATGTCATGAGATAGCTAGTTTGGATGTCTTAAATGAGAAGTTTGTGCACACCTTATCCTTTTCCTCACATAACTTATAATTGATCGAGCTATTGCAAGTCATTCAAAGGGAAGTGTTTGAGGACACTATAATATTAGAGGAGTGCCTATAAGATATATTTAAGGAGAAAGGATTAACACTCCCAAATTTATTTAAGGAGTTGACACTCAATAGTGACTCAAGTGATGAAGATATGGATGTATAAAAGACATGAAATTATACATCCTTGATAGGAAAGAGGAAGCAGACCTACTCATCTCAACATCGAAACAACTAAGGGAAGTAGGCAAGTTGATGACACACATTATGAGATAAATGATCCCTATTGTGCACTACTCAAGACCACCCAAGTTTATTTTAGCATGAAAGGAGAACCAAAGATGGCTATTCTAGGTGCATATTGGTCTAACACAAAGCTAACATGAATTATCAAACTCTTGCAAGAGTTTTAAGATTGTTTTATGCAATTATTGGGACTTGAAGGGCACCCACCCATACCTTGGAAAAATGAGCATAAAGCTAGTGGATGGCATGTGACCTATCAAAAAACACCCCTAAAAAATAAACCCCAATCTCTATGCCAAGGTTAAAATGGATATTGATGATATGTTAGTCGTAGGAGTGATCTACCCAATGCATGAGTTAGAATGGGTGAGCCCTATGGTTATTAGAATAAAAAATATGGCCTATCTACATTTTCATAGATTATCAATTGTTAAACATTGCCTATCACTAAACCCTTCCAAACTCCATTCACTGATGAAGTCCTAAATGGTGTTACAAGCTACGAAATCTATACTTTCACTGATGGTTTCTCTAGATACCATCAAGTCTAAATTGAAAAGGAAGACAGACCTAAGATAACCTTTGCAACCAAATGGGGTTATTTCACCTATAACATGATATCCTTTAGGCTCAAGAATGTGCCAACCATATTCTTCAAAGTGGTCATCACTTCATTCAAATATTTTATTCATAAGTTCTTCTAGGTGTACCTTGATGATTGGATTATGTATGGACTCATAAGAGATCATTATGACAACTTTTTCATCATGTTTGATATGTGCCAATAGATATATATATATATATATATATATATATATATATATATATATATATATATATCCTTAAATCTTAATAAGTGCATCTTTAGATCACCTTTTGACATATTACTTGGGCATATCATCTGCAAAGATAATTTTCTCATTGACCCCATAAAGATTTTTATTATCATTTAGCTTCAGACTCCTTCCACATAGAGAGATGTTCGCACCCTTCTTGTCCATTATGGATATTATAAAAAATTTATATGGATATATGAAAGGATCTTAGTGATGCTAAAGGATCTATTGAATAAGGATGGCCTATTCTACTAGGGTGTAACATAAGAGGATTCCTGTGGAACTCTAAAGCTCAAGTTGGCTTGCACCCCTATTCTTCATTTTCCCAATTAGATGACTCCATTCCATGTCTATGTTGATGCATCTAGATCTACAATTGGCATTATTTTGGCTCAACCCAATGAAGGAAATATGGATCATCTTATCTCATTTGTAAGTCATAAATTAACCTTTATAGATCAAAATTACACAACTACCAAGCATGAGGTGTTGGAAATGGTCTATGCCCTACAAAAATTTAGGCAATACTTGTTAGCAACCCCGTTCATCTTTTTCACAAATCATGAGGCACTTAAGTACATTGTGAATAAGCCCATTCTCCATGGGCACATTTGTATATGAATAGTTTTATTTTAGGAATTCTATTTCTCAGTTATGGTGAAACTTAGGAAGTAAAACTTGGGACCAAACCATTTATCCCACATCAACTCTGGAAATGCAATAACACCCATTAAAGATGACATGATACATGTACAACTATATAGAGTCCATTACATTCTTAAATACTTGGCAGAGATAGTTGTATTTATAACATTTGGGTTTGCACCCCAGACTATGACTACTAAAGAGAAGAAGTAGCTCTCCATTTACACTGCCCCCTTTCAGATCATTAGTGGGGACATGTATAAAGTAATTTAATATAAATTATTGTACTAATGTGTTTTGTAACATGAAATAGACTTTGTATTATGCAAGGTGTATGAGGGGATCATAGGATGCCATTGCACTAGAGATGTAACAATACACAAAGTGTTATAATTAGGCTTGTGATGGCTAAGCCTATTTTAATATGCAAAGTATTATGCTAATGCATGTGACATATACCAGCACATAGGGAAGCCCAAACACTAAGATGAGATGCCCCTCATACCCATTATGGTGTAGGTACTATTCAATAAATGGGTCATTGATTTCATTAGGCCAATTACTCCTACAATAAGGCATATAGGTGTAAGGTATATTCTAGTGGTAATTGACTATTTCACCAAGTGAGCCAAGGTAGTGCCTACTAAAAATTATATTACCACCACTACCACATGATTCATATGAGAAAACATCATAAGTCACTATAGGTGCCCTTAGTTTAACTAGTGATAGAAGAACACACTTCCTCAATAAAACTATAAAAATCCTACTAGCTGAGTACATGGTGGCACATCATAACACCACCCCACATCATCCCCAAACAAATGGCATAGTTGAGGCATTCAATAAAATATTGGGAATGTGCCTCATGAAAATATGTGATGTTAGTTGCAATGATTGGGATGATCAAGTGTCAATGGTATTATGGGCATACTACATAAAATACAAGCTCCTAAATAAAGCTACACCATTTTAACTGGTGTTTGGTGCTAAGGAAATTCTATCGATGGAGTTCTTGGTACCATCATTGTGCATTACATAAATTGGTTGACTAGATGACCAAACTTCATTAAGTGTAAGGGTAGAGGACTTGGAGTGGTTGGATAAGGTACACACCCAAGCAAGAAGGAGCCAACAAATCAAGAAAGCATACTAGAAACTATTTCATGATGTGCATATTAATATCAAAGTACTCAATGAAGGAGCATTGGTATTGATCTATGACTCCAAGTACCTAAGGCAATTAGGTAAGCTATAAATAAGGTGGATGGGTCCATATGTCATTCACCACATATTAGATATATGTGCATGTTGGCTATTGAAATGCTTCTTAGGTATTTCAATAACAACTTATTAAATCTATATCAGTAATAAGATGGCACTTACACCATCAAACACTGACTTCTTGGTCACAAGTCAGTTATGTTGTACTGACCTAGCTAAAGTTTGGTGTAAGCCAAATATTTTTATTTTTTAATTATTTTTTTTGTAGATTGATTTAGTGGCACTTTCAGTCCTATAAGAAAAATATTATAACACTTCTATGCATAAATACAATTCGGTGCATCGAGCATAGATGCTTTCCAAATCACTTGAGGTTAGACACCTAAGTTTCTAGGTGCATGGAATTTGCCAAACTTTGAACATATGAGCACCAAAGAATAAAGAGAGGCATAAAGGGTGCTCATGCATAGATTATGAAATAAAGGAGCATAGGATAAAATTTCACAATAAGTAGAGTGAATATGCATGACATGATCATGTGCAAGAGATCAAAGGAGAGTGAAGCATTGGAGGACTAGCATAAGGCATTTAAATGGGGTAGGACAGGTCAAGTTAAAGAGATGAAAGTGCACAAAAATCAACCAAGAAAGGAAATCACACTTTAAAATCAATAACAATAGGAAAATAAGATGGAACTATGGAGGTTGAATCATGTGCATGTGAGGTGTTGCATGAGGTTTCCATAAGGAAGGCAAAGGTCACACCAAGTGGAAAAAGCATAGGAGAAAGATTGTTAGTACACACTGGCATTCACCCAAAGTGAGGAAGGAAGTGATTATTTTAACTACACATCACTTCAACAAAAATATTTTTATAATATTTATTAAAGGGATGGCATATGCACAAATATCTGCATTAAATTAATAGGTGGTAATGGATTTTTGTAGATTTCATAGGATTTTGTGATTTCCAAGAACTAAGGTATAAAGTAGAAAGAGGTCAATTGGTTTAGGCTAAAAACCTTAAGATAATTTACATCTAAAAATTCAGATCAAACTAGAGCTAAAGTGAATAAATGTTATAGTAGTGAAATCTTGAGCACTCACAAAAAAAAGAGAACAATTGAGTAGAGAAAAGAATAACATCCTCTTTAAGATTGACATAGAGAAGTGTGAGTCATGAATTATACAAGAACTACATAGAAGAAATTTTTAGTGATGTTGATGTCACCATTAATGATAAACAAAGTTTGAAAGCCGAAGACATAGTCACAGACCTTGTGATAGTGAGAAGCACCAACAAAAATTGAAGGCTTCAATGAGTTAAATAGACCACACTTCCAATACTAGCCAATTCATAATGGTGAAGTGCATGAGTTTCAGCCCACTAAAGGCACATAAAGACATTAAGATGGCATGGATGATAGAGGAATAAATCATGGTAAAGAATAAAGCAAAATTGGTAGAGGGAGTTAGCATCACCAAGGTTGATCTAAAGGCATTTGCAAAAATGTCCTACCAAGAGATACAGTTTCCTAAAGAGTTATTGGTAAGAGAAATTTGGGCATCATTCATGTACACCTACTACCTCAAATAATATAACCACCATACCTTAAGTAATGATAAATATCTAATACAAGACTAGGTGGTTGATATGGGTTCTAAAAATAAAGCAAAAACAACTTTATTTGATGTATCCATTTAAGACAAACTTGTAACCATTGGCATAACTCAACTCTATGAGTTGATATGTTTCAGGGAGCTAAAGGAACTTTTACAATTCTTCCTCTCATGTGTCCATATAGATCAAATCTATTTTTCAAGAAGGGACATGTATATATTAGCATGCCTAATAGGAAAAATTATCAAGCTTCTAGACTTTGACATAGATATCCACCAAATGATAGAAGATTGTGCTGAAGTTAAATGGGTAAAAAACTCCTAGGGTACTACAAGGGAGGTTTTGTGTTCCCAATCAAAGACATTAAGGACCCCAAAATGAGGGAAACTATGCACCTCATGAGTTTAAAACTTTTCCTTGATGGTCAATGGGAAAACATCACCAAGGCTTACTTGTGCATCGCCTATCACATGGTGTGCAAGGTTAAATTCAATATAGCAAAGTTCATTGTAGTAGAGATGATGAATAATGCACTTGAGTGTCATATAGTGTGATAGACCTTCTGATGGGGGTTTATATTAATTATAATTATTATTAAAGAGATTTTTGTACCTAATTGTGATGAAAACAAACTTTGGGTCTTCCTAGTGTACCAAGACTCTCTGACATATAAATATCAAAACTTCACCTACCCCCCCCAAACTTTCTTCTAGAATTACAAAACTAGAGTAATGGTGTGGTGTGCCCAGTATATTGAAGGATTTGGGGAGGAATGGTACATCCTAGAGGAGATCCACTAGAATATGTTTAGAATGGAAACCTTTAATGTTATGAAGCACTTTTGTGTTGTGTTCTTAATGTTCATAGATGGCAACTGATCTGGCTAGCTAAAGATCCCCTATGCATTTTTATCCAAATATTTTAGGGACGTGCTTAGAAGAATACCTAACACATTGTAGCAAAACATCCCAATGTAAACCATGGATTTGGAATGAAGTAGGTTGAAACATCAATACATGTGTTTAGGGGGAAATGTGACCAAGGATGAGGAGGATGACTTAGATTGCACTGACATCCATGCCCTCCAAAAATAAGTGATTCTCGGGCACATCCATATGCTTTATTATGAGATGAATCCAAGGAAGAAGGGCATTAGAACTGACAAGATGATGACCTCCCCCTCAGGGTTGGTGATGAAAGGAAGATGGTGTCTATAGTGAAAAAAAAGTCTCCCCAAAATAAAAAAAGGTAGACACTTGAGGAGATACAAGAGCGCATCAGATTGAAGATCACCTCTAATGATGATGCCACTCCCTCTATACCAAAAGAGAAGAAGAATGTGTAATTCACACCAAGGATTACTTCACCCAAGCCAAGGGAAAAGAAAAAGAAGTCAAAGGGGCCAGTTGCAATGCCCATAATAACTTTGGAAAAAATGGAGGTGTAGGAGGTGCACAAGGAATTGGAATCATAAGAGTTTCCTAAAGAGATGGGGGAATAAGGAGGGATGAAATTTTACATCATCAAGGAAGAAACAAAAGAAGAGACCAGTGCCAAAGAAGTTTAGGAAGCCCTCCAAGGTGACACTACCACTTAGAGAGGTAGAAAATCTACCTAGTGCCCCATCAAAATATCCCTCCACACAGCCTCTAGAAATTGAGGGGGAAAAGAGAAGCTAGTGGAAGAAAATGAGCCTCAACGATGAATATATAGAGATGGCACTAGAGCTAGAGAAAAAGGAGAATCCATGAAGGCATCTGACATGACCCAAGAAAAAATTGATAAGGTTGAGGCAAATGAAATAAGTACTAAGGAGGAAAAGATTGTGTTAATAATAAAGAGGAGAGTAGAGAAAAAGAAGGCCCAAGAGGAAAGATACAAAAAATGGAACAGAAGAAAGTTGTCATAAGCATAAAACCAATGAAGGAGAAAGCATCAAAGGTGCCTAGCACCCTCACCAGCATAGTAGAAGAATATACACCATAGGCATACCCAAGTATTGAAGGGATGCCTAGAGATAAAGAAGGAAATGTTGACACCTTGAAGGAACAAATTGAAAGTGCAATGGAGACCCAAAAAAGGCAAAGAAGGAAACTATGGCACCAAGGTAGAATAAGAGACAAACCAAGGGGATAAGTTCTAGGAAGAACCCCTATAAAATTAAGAAGAGGAAACCTCAAAGGGAAGCACTGAAGATAGCACTAGTGTTAAGGAAGAGGAACAAGAATATATAGAGTTGGACATCATTGAAGAAGAGGGTGTCAATCCAAGCCTAAGAGAAAAGGTGCAGAAGGGGTAGACTAACAAATACTATTATATGTTTGAATACATGCCCTTAGAGCTACCACAACAAGGATGCACCAACAACTATCATTTGCCTCTGATAGTTACATGGATAAGCATAATTTTGAGGTGCCATAGAAGGCTTTACTAGGTGTAGAGAAACTAGAAAAAGGGCAATATTTCATCCTCATAAACCCCCATGAAATGAACCTAGTTAGGTTAGCTAATGTACTCATTTGAATGGTATCTAAAGTAGAGAAAAATAACATCATCAATGATGTTAGGGATTCAAAGTGGAATAAGACCACACTAGAAGTGGATGAGGAAATAAAGGCCATGAAGTTTAAAATGAAACAACTAGATGAACACATAGAGTAAATTGAACCATCCCTCTTGGCTGACATTGACACTTCGAATATTTTAGAGGCTAACAAGGTTTGCATGATAGTGGAGCAGATGCTCCTAGGGTTGAAATTAAAACTAGCATAGGAAGAAGAGGAAAACCCTTGCACCATCCTATATAAGGAGCTAAAAGATAAGTCTAAAGAGGTGGAATACCTCTTTACACAACTAGAATAAGCCATAGAGGTAGCCAATGCTATATTCATGAACTTTTCCAACCAAGATTGGTCACTGATGCATGCCTTAATCATGAAAAAGGGGAGATGGAAGAGCTAATGGCCAAGGAATACACTATTAGTAGGATCAAGTGCACCTAGATCATGGCAAAGGTCAATACCTTGAGCACCCAGATCAAGAACTAGGAGTAAAACTTGGAAGAACTCTTTTGTACCTTGCAAACAAAGGCCAATGATCAAGGGGCAATCTTATATAGAGGAGTGATGAGGGAAAAGGAAAGGATAGAGGCCTTTAGAAAAGGGTTAGATAAAATCAATGTACTCATGCTCAGTTCCACTTCAATAGAGATTGATAGTTCTATTAAATAAATCAAGCTCACCATCAAGGGCTTTGAGGATTTTATTACTGAATTAAAGGAGAATGTGTCAAATTTCTACACACCTAAGGTGTTGAAAGACTAGTTTGAGGATGGACTAAAATTTTTGTATGGGTTAATGTTAGGCCCCTTTTTACCTAAGTCTAGATCCATGCCAAATTAGTAGATCTTTAGCATGAGGCAATCTTTCAGGATGATTTATATTTTGATATCTTTTTTGCTAGTTGGATGAACTGACACATACTTTGTGCCAAATGGTAGGTGGATAACAAATTTTATGATTTTTTGTGCATATTTAAAGATTTTAAGCAGGTGATTATCATAACATAAAGGGAAAAAATTAATGGAGCCAATGGAATGATTTATAAAATCTCCATCTCAACAAATGGTGTGCATATCTCCACCCTCATAGAAGGTGCTCCTGTAGGTTGTAAAAGCAAGCTCAAACTAGTATGCAATGATGTGACTTGTAGATAGTGAATCTTTGTAGAATTAGTTCCAAAAATAGCAAAGCAACTACCATTTCACCTTGAGACTAGAATGGATGTCCTTAAGGCTCCACATTATAGTGCCCAAGCTCACCTATGAGCATTTGGGCCTTTAGTAATTTAGATAAGCTATTACTCTATTTTCACCATATGAACTATATTTAGTATTTAGAACATTAAGTATATGAATATTGGTTGAAGTAATACATGGTGTTTCTAGGTTAATATATTAGATTTGTGATTTAAATATGCAATGAATGCTATGATTTTAGTGATACATATTTAGTTTAAATGTTTTTTTTTCAAGCTTTAATACATAACATTTATGGCATTTCTATAATTTAGGGTGATGTCAACATATTATGTGGAAATAATCTAAGTGTAGGAAATACCTCACACCAAGTCGTGATACCTATGCTTAAATTTCTTACCCAAAATGAACCCTTGATCTAAGATATTCCCTTGAACCCCCCAAGCCCCTGATGAATGCTAAGCATGATAAAATATAGGCTTACACCCATAAGACCACAAAGCAACCTGATATAGATTTTCACCCATATGACTAGAAGTACTTACCTAAATAGGATTTGCACCTATATACCTTTAGCTTAACCTAGAAAAGGCTTGTTCTAATGAACTTAGAAATGTCATTGTTGTAAATTACCAAACCTCTTGAATAATGAGTTGCACCATGGCACGACTAGCCTAATACAAGTCTCATTTATTTCTATATTGCATTTCAGGTGAGCACATAAGGACTATTCCTTATGTGAATTGATGTCAATGTATTCAAGTGAAATTTTTTGAGAACTACTACTTTATTCCATGATTGCACCTAGTTCTAACAAGTTTGGAACCAACTTAGATAGCCATTCAGATAACCAACCCTTTTCTACAACATGCTTGAGAGCCATTGATGAACTTATTGGATATGAAACTTCATGAAACCTTGATAATTTTTATGATATGACATGTGAACATCATGGAGACCCTAAAAACATGAAACCAATAAATATTTGAAACTCTTTCTCTCTCATAAATCATACAATTATTCTTTAGAAGCATGCCAAACTAAAGATTGTAATCCTTATATTTTTGAGCTTAGTATGACCCCGATAATTGTGTAAATGGACTGATGGTTACCATGAAAATTAATTACATGTCCTTTATAATCCATAAAATCTTGAATTTTCTTGAAATGATGCCCTGATGAGGAGAAATTGTAGAAAATTGACTACTTTCCTGGATGCAAGGATACAAATGTATGCCCTTACTTCAAATGAATGTTTTATGAGGGAGAGATAATAAATTTGAGAACCAATTACTCCAATATGAATCTCTCTGAGTCTAATTTATTTATAAAATATTGTAGACCTGAATCTTCTCTCTCTTAATCATACCAACTATAAACATGAAGGCCTGTCTCTATGTCCAAAGAAGTAAGGTGCAGGGTATAAACTAGTTTAGGGCCTATTTTGCCCCCTTAAACCATGAAAATATTATATAAACCTTGTTATTGATTGCTTCTCCTACTCATGGCCTCCACTGTATGGATGGCCATACAATTCCATTCCTTTCTTTGAAATATGCATGAAATAAGCTTTTCTTTGCCTTTTATTGAAACTTTAGTCTTCCATCACCAAAAATAGAATATGATAGAAGGATAAATGAGTCTTTTAACATTTTAAAACAAATATTAAGTATTTATAAAACTTTACATGGGTAAATTTAGCACGAGGGAGTCTAAAAGTGGGCCTTTTGGGGCTTAAACTTGCATTAAAAGACCTTTTCAACTCATGAAATGTAAGACTAATGCTAATGTAATTAAAATTAATATATTTGAAGGTATTTGAATATTTTAATGACATTTTTTACTCCAATTTACCACATAAAGGCCTAAAAACCTCAGTTATAGTCAAACTACACATGGTTGACCATCATGAAGAGGCTCATAATAGTGTTTTGAAAAGTTTTGAATTACATAGGTCAGTATTTGGCCTTGACAGGGCAAATTACGAATATTTTTGGTGACTCATAGGGGTTAACTAGCCTATTGGTCAAGAGAACCCACTAGATTTCACATCATAAATGATAATCTAAAGCACAACTTGACTTAATGACTCTCTTAAACATCAAATAGACTCTTTTGGACTTTGATAAACCTATTTTGACTATCACAACAACAAGACTAAAAGGAAACAAAAACTAAACTAAGAATCAAGGATAACTAACCTAAGGAAATAAAAAAAATAAGAAAAACACAATAGAATCAAACTACTACTTGTGTTATTCACTTATTGGAATAAGATTAACATAAAGTAACTAACCTAAAATGAAAATATTTTTTCTAGGGTCAAATGGAAAGCTATTTTGTCCACCATAGAACCTTGATTCATGTTTTCCATCTCTTGGTAGTGTCTTCTTATATATTGGAGAGTTTGAATGTTTATGTCTTCTTGGTGATGTATCTAGGCCTTATACTTTCATTTTTAGGTACATGGATTGAAGATATAGATCCAAGACCCAATAATCCTCCTCCCATATTCTTCTAATTTGCAATAATTATGCTAATTTAGTCTTATTCATTGACTTAGTATGATTTGATATGTCTTGGTTAAAACCTTCACTTTATTCCATATGGATAAGTGACTTGCCAAGATCTTCATGATTGACCTCTTATATCTCTTTAGGCATGCTAAAGGATAAGATCTCTTCCTTTGATTAGTGTTCAGGAGCAATGATTTGAGGTACTACCTCAACCAACACTTCTTAATTCTTCTCATCATCATGAATTTGCTCTTCTTGTGGGAAAAACATGATATATTCAATAGCTAATTGGTCTTTAACACCCTCAATAGGAAGTGTGAGATCTTGAATAGATTTATATTCATTACAAATATTCATATATTGTTGTCAAAAGTCATCATCATTACCTTGACACTTATCTTCTTTGGTTGGGCTATACTCATCAATGGTAACTTCTGTAAGTTCTTAAGAAACATCCTGATGTGGGACAATTGTTATGTGATCAAGAGACTCTTGAGAAACATCCTTTTTTTGTTCATATAAAACTTCTTATTCTTGGATATCATCTTCTACTTATAACTCATCTTGAAAATCATCTTCTTTAACATAATGAAATACTAAGTCATGGTTATTATTACCTATAATTATCTCAATGATGATGTCCTTTTCATCTTCAACTAAAACCTCTTTCTCATCTATTATCCCTTCAACTAAAACTTATTCATTCACCTCACAAAGAAGAGGCTCCTTCTCAATAATTGGCATGGTAGACCCCTGAAAATACTCAAGAAGATGAGAAAGGTCCAAAGAAGTTACCATTAATGCTTGATTATGTTCATAGGGTTGTTCATGTTGGATCACTTTCACCTCATGTCTTTGTTGTAAATTTTCTTGAATATCTTTCCTTGAAGGAAATGATTTGGGTTCTTTAGGAGGAAGGAGTGAAGGTTGAATGACTTCCTACTTGTTCTTGATTTCAATATCCTGAGTTATGCTTGAATGTTATTCTTTCTCCCTAGACAATTATACCTAATTTGAAGTCATGAAATTGGGTTTAGAAAATTTTGATTTTGTACTTGTTGTAGCCATGGGTGTGAAATAAGGAACTTGATGCTATGTTTCCTTTATAGCTACCATTGAATACTAAAGATGTTGATTTTTAAGCTCAAATTACTTTGATAGATGACCCTAAAAATCATGAACTAACTCACTAGAGATGTCTCCCTACAAAATCAAAGATGACGGCTCTTGTATGATTTGCTATGAAACATGAAGATTAGCATCCTCAAAACATACTTCTTCAACTTTATGTTTTCTCTCTTAGATAAACTTCCAATTAGTAAAGCTTGGAAAGCTTTGAATGGAAACTTGAGGATTGTGATATACATTTTCTTAATGATCATAAATAGAAAAAGGATGTTCAATAGAAACATGTTGTTGATTGTGATGACCCTGGTGTTTCTCATGGACCACCAACCTCTCTTAAATGCGTATAATTAGACCACCTACATCTAGAATATCAGGACTAAACTTTGAATGGCCTTGCCTTATGAAAGATGCACATACCTCTTTAGCCTATTAAAAATTAGCTCTCATATTTTGAATTTCATATTTGGAGATCTCCTGTCCAAAGCTCTTTTGAGTATCTATGCTTACCATCTATTTCTCATAGTCAAATAGGGTTTGTTTAAATCTTGAGATGGATTATTTTGGGACTTGATTACGCTGATCAAGAAGATAACAAGGTTCATGAGGGTTATCATAGGATTGGTATGAGTCATCATACTATTGATAAGGTTCTGTATATAGTTGTTGATGCTCATCATATGGCTGATATGGATCATGATAGGACTAATAGGGGTCATGAGGATCATAACAAGATGTATATAGATCATTTTGGAAATCTTGATAAAGATATGAATGATAGAATTCTTCTCTATAGGCTAACATAGCCTAAAAACACTTGAAAATGAATTTTATTATGAAAAAATTTGCCTTTTACCTCTGAGATAAGGACCATAAGAGTACTTGAAACTAATTTTGAATATGAATATGCTAAATTTTTTTACTTCAAATAGATAGATCTATGTCCCATCAGGCATGCCAAAACTATTAGCAACCCATATATCACCCTACTTGAAGGTTGACTTCTTAGGATCTCATTCACACCTAGAGTAACATTAGAATGATTTGAGGTGTGGGACACCAAAAATCATACCAAACCTCTAGTCTTGATGAGGCTAGCTCCTTTGATGTATCACTTATGCTCTACTTACTAAAACCTATTATACTTTCTAGGATGAAAAGGGTTAGAAGGAACTTGAAAGGTAAATCCTATTTTACTGGTGGTGATACACCTATATTATTGGTTTATCCACTCTATTTGAGCTCCTAAAACTTTGATAAGCAAAGCAATGATTGAATCTACAACTCAAAATGACTCCTATGCAAAAATATTTCATATAAATGTTTTATTTAGTGATTAGATAATGAGGTAAATGATGGAATAGTTATGGTTAAAGGCACTAACTAGTCAATATCTCCACTATTAGCTCATTCAAATTATATCAAACACTGAACACGACCTACATAAGATGACATACTAACTAGGTGAGATTAGGACCTACCAAGGGAGAAAACACTACCACATGTGCAAATAAAACTAATATAACATGCTATACCATAATATTGGAATATTAAAATAGTAATTTTATTCATCTCAAAAGGTTACAAATCTCAATCTTGGTAAAGTTTAATCATGCCCAAAAGAGCAAACCTAAAAATTGGCTTGAAAGCCTGAATATATAGCAATGAGAAGAGAGAAGCTAAGAGATTGGATTAGAAGAGAGAAGAGGAATTTAACTCAATATTAACTCCAATTCAATTTTATTTTACAAATTTATAATAATAGTCCTTAAGGCTTTTCTTTATATTGAATGTCCTAACATGAGCTCCTTTTTAGCATTAGAAAGTGATGGTAATCCCATTTGACTTTGAAAAGCTTCTCTTACATGAATGTTATGCCATATATTTATTGATAACTCCACTTGAAGTTATTTCAAGAGTATTTGAATTTAATTCTTGCATGAATACCAAGGGACATGCATGATGATTAGTCAACTAGAATGATTGGCACTGAAAACTAGTTAACTCCCGCTTAATCCCTTTTCTTACATGATTTGGCACTCAATATCTAGATATTCATGGAATATCCACTTGAAAATAAGATATGAATCATGACAACCCAACATTAACTCCTTTGATAGCCTTCCAATGCCATTCTTCATCTCAATTATTTGACCAAATAGGCCTACTAAGCCAATTAGGCCTAGTAGCCTATTTATTTCACTTGATGACCATTATAACATACATAAAAACCATTAAACCTAAAAAAATGAGGAATTATATACATTAATAAATGCCTTATGTCATGAAAGTGGTCCTTTTTGGATTGAAACATCTACAAATTAGTCAAACAGGTTGACTAGGCTAGTTTTTCCTTGATTTTTTGTAGAGTGGTTATTTTGGATGAGCTCCCAAGGACACATTAAGGTATATTTATAACCAAATAATGATTTTAATGTGAATAAAAAGTTCCAAAATTTTATCTCTATGGATTGGATTTCATGTGCACTACCTTATACCTCATATTTTGTGTTTTTCTATCAAAAATCTATTTTTTTCCATGATCCATACAATTTCTTGCAAAAAATTATCATTATTTGGACCCTATATGAGTTTAATTTATGTTTTAATAGGTTTCAAGTTAATTCACAAGGTTTTGATTTCAATAAAATTGACTTTTCTCAAAATTGGTCATTATGAGGGTTTGGGAGGGTTTTGGAGGTGAACCTTTTTAACGATGGTTCATAATATACAGACCTCCAAACCCAAACTTATTTCCATTTATATATAGTATATATACCCCCTCAACTTCCTTGATAATATTACATTCCCATGCAAAAGGTATGAAAACATACCTACGTAATGAAATTTACTTGTAGGGTTTGCAAGCATTGTAGACATGCTTAACAATTTTTCATAAAGCACATACCTAAAACAAACTAAAATTTTCATGAATTATAATTTCATATGGGTCCTCAAATCATTCTTATATTGTTTTTCCAAACTCTTCACTTGTTGAAAGATATGAATACCTGATTACGTGGCTCGAATGGGTGTCCTGACTGCAAAAATTGAATTTCTCATTATGGATAAAAATACCTTTTCTCCTACTCTTATCTTCTTTAATTCATATTCATGTGACATTTACCATCTCATTTTATCATTTTTTAGGTGTCATCTTCCTTGATAGGTCTAAAAATGCCTTTTGGTACTATAGGCTTGCTTGTTTGTTTTAGCCATCAAGGGCATGGTTTGTATATAAATTAGAGTGTGATCACTCTTAAAAGGTGGTACTAAGATGTAAAATAATTTTATCTTTCTCATCAAACACTCAAATTTATTTTAAACCCTCTATCACACATGTATTACACCTCAATAACACTGTCTGCTCTAATGGTAACTATGAATAGATATTCAAGGGACTTGTAAAAATAGTGGGCACTTCTAATTGTAATTTGAAACTATAAATATTTTTTATTGGTAGAGTAATTAATTATTACCCACTTATCCAAATTACATTCCTTTTGGATGTATATTTTGTCCTATAGGTGGATTTTCCTCAAAGTTAGTGACAGGGTGCTTCTTGCTTAGTCCTAAGACTAAGTTTTCCTTCTTGACACATTGATTTGAGATTAAAATTTATGAATATTATTTATATATTTCATTAAATCCCCATTTTAATTTATCTAAAACTCCATTTTTCAACTTTCATGTTCATGTTAACTCTCCTAGACCTAACCTTCTTTAAGAACCTTAATATGACTATATTCTAATCACTATTATAGGTGGAGTTATGAGATTTGAAGTGTTTGGTAGTTATTTAAATATTATTTTATGTTTTAAATGACCCTTAATCCATTTTAAACCCAAATCTCAAACTCTTTTTATTATTTTGACTCTTTATACAAGGTCTTAAGCCTTTACATAGTCACATTCCATACAATAGGCTTGTACAGTACTTTCACGATCTTGATAGTATTTTAGATCTATTGATAAGTTTTAAAGATTCCACCTTGTCTCTTTATTTTCATGATATATCTTCATATGTATATATCTTTAATTGAATTTTCTTTGAGTTTGTATTTTGTTGATAGGTGACTGTGTCAATGAGAAGGCTCAATTGTATGGATGTAGGTGCACATTATTAGGTGAACCACTATATACAAAATCTTGAATCCCCCTCTCTTCATGTTATTTGAACTCATAAACCTTTATTTTTATATGCAATTTTCATAATCACATGACTCCTCTTTTGACCACTATGTTCTCATATTATTTGCCAACTTGAAAGAAGGCTCGCTCTCTTAAATGGCTATAGGTGTTAGTTTACAAGATAAAAGACTGAGTTTTGGAGTATTTAGAAACCCTCACTTAATCTTTTTACCTCATTTATCATCTTTTTTCTATAAAACTTTCATACTATGGGACTTATTTATGGACCATTGTGTCTAGAACTAATATTTGCCCTCTTGAAGATAGGCCTACCCTTATATGCTTGACTATACTTATTGACTGTAGGTCCTATCTTATATATGATATGACTGTCACCATGATATTAACCTAAAAATATTGATAAAACCCACTCATAACCTTAAAAATTACTCAAAAACCTATTCTTGGTACAAGTCATAACATACCATTCATAAGGTACTGTATTGATATGACTCCAATTTGCACTTTAGGAGACATTCCCACCTATTGTAGGTGTATGTTTATATGAAAATATAGGTCATTCTGAGATTGATCCCTACAATGGTTTATTTATTTTTTAATTTTATAAACATCACCTTAAAACACTATCATATACATATTTATTATTTCTAATTCTAGAACAAACTCCTCTATCACTCTAGCCTAACTGTATGATAGAATTAGGCTCTTTGTATGAACTATAATAAGTTGTATGACATTGAGAGATTGATAATAAGTAAAAATATATTCAAATTTATTTTAATTGATTTATCCTTCTTAATATTCTGAACAAACCATAATAATTTCAAACCTCCATAAAATCTTATTTAAGCATGGCTCACTGTCTTGACAACAAACCTCATGGTTATAGGTTACTATTTTTTCTTGTGTTTTAAGCTTATTCAAAACCTCGAACCTATGTTGTACCTTGAGCACCCTTCATCAATAATATCCACTTCATACTTTTATTTATGCATGAGAATGATGCACCTAACCTCTACAATCCTAATAAAGTCTAAATAATTGTCAAGATGTATGCCTATTGTAGGTAGGTGTCTTCATTCAAGCTTGTAGGTATACTAAAAGACCCTTAGAACTTATTTATGGTTGCCAATTCTTGATGAACCATGATTGAAGTTAAATATGGATTAATAAGCCTTAACTTGATAGTCAACCTTCAATCACATATTGATGTTATGATCAAAACATAAAATATTATGTCCTAAGGGTTTTAAGACTATGTTTGTACCATATGTATAGACAAAGTGTGAAATTTAGCCTTAAAAGAAGGCTCAAAACATGATTATATCAAGTCTCTCCCTTATTATAGCTTTATGTGATCATTTGTGTATAGGCCTTTAACAAGACATATTCTCACTATGTATACTTATTTACTTCATGATAAAATGCATGTCTATAGATATCATGGTTTTAGGTTACTTTCTTGGGACTGTAGGTAGGTTCTCTTTGTCTGTATATCCTCCTTCTTCATACTGATGATGATTTATGATTCAACCCTTTTGGGAATATTAGTGTATTATATCTAATTTAGTTAAAGGGTTTGAGTAATAAAATCATTAAATAAATATGCAGTAATAAATCTATTAATTTGTATAATTTGATTACAATTAAAATTTTCTAAAAATAGTAATAAGGGTAAAAAAGACTTAGCTAGAAATTGACTGATATGACTAAGACAAAGGCTAGAATTCACTGTACAGGACTAAGACGCTATCTCAAATTAGTATCTAGCCTTCATTCGATGAAAGGATATGAGTACCAAAAAAAGGACACCTTGGTGTCTAATTCTATGGTCCATCTATGCCACTATTATCCTAAAGATCTGAGAATTCTAGGTTTTAATTGCCAGGTCTGTGTGACCTTGCCTATGAATTTTCAACAACTATAAGTCTGTAGATATCCTTGTATATCTAATTTTATCTTCAAACCTTAGACTCCATTTTTCTTTGACCAAATTTGAGAAAGATGGGGGGTTAGTGTGTGTAAGATTCATTAAACCTGTTTACACACCCCTTGTGTGGGCACATTGCCTACATACCAATACTTTGAAGAGGCATCAAGCCATATGTAGTTCTCCCACTTAATGTGATTTGTTAAATAGTGTGTATGAAGATGTAAAATGATAAACTAGGTGTGCTTGAGGTGACTAGGGACTAGTGTAAGGATTTGAATAAGCTGGAAATGGTATTAGATAGTTGTATGTAGAGAATAGGGAAATATGCTTGAGTAGTATTACTTGTATTCTAGCTTACTTGGTGATATTTTCCAACCCCTTCTAAATTAACCTTGAATGGGATTTTATAGGGATCTATTGGTCATGGGTTGAATGTAATCACACTAGGTTAACATAATAAAGAAGAGGAATCAAGGAAAAATGGTGATCTAGGCTCAAAATATGATTGGATAGGAGCACTAAAAAGGGGACACCCTAGGGTCTAGTGTTATATTCCAAGTTGGGTGCTATTATTTGGAGGGTAAAAGACCTAAGGGGATGGAATTGGCATGGAAAAATGGTTCTAGATAAGTTAGAACGAGGTCTTGAAAGCGTACAAATGATTGAGAATCAACGAAAAGGTGCCTAGAAGGGTCATGAAAGCAAGCAGGTTGAGCCTATGGGATGGATGTCACAAGTCACATTCAAGTTACCAATTTTCACATTTTATATGACTAAATTTTCCTCCCTTTATTCTAGTGATGTAGAAAATCAAAATACTAGGATAAAGGAAAAATAGAATGCGTACCTAAACTTACCTACAAGGGTGAAGCTCATGAAACTATGTGATGTTGGGTGTGCATAGAGAGAACACATTGTGGAGTGTGAATCTATAAGAGAAAATAAAGAGTATATCAGTTTTTACTAGATACACTATATCTAAAATAATAACGTGTAAAGCTAGGTAAGAAAGAGAGGAAGAGAAAGGAATGATTACACCTCACTAGGTACATGAACCAATATAAAACCTATTGTGATGTTGAGTGATATTGGATGATGCTGAGTAATGTTGGGTATGTGTTGTACCAAGATTAATATCATGAATAGAGCTGAGTGCTCAATTCCTTAAGAGTGGCTTAAGAATTCAAAGGCTATCCCTTTAGCTCCATCACCACCCATTAAGTGAAGCTAGGTGGTCATTCATTTACTAATCAATGTTTAGACTATGTGTCTAATCCCTTGATTAGGTGGCTTAAGAATACAAAGTCTAGCTAGTCCTTTGGCTCCATTATTTCCCCATGAAGTGAAACTATAAACCAATACTAGTATTGAATGTGTGTTGAATAATATGGGCTCTGGATCCCATGAATGCTTTGTAATCTAGCAATGTTTGCATGGATAGTCAAATGTATGTTGGAAACTAGGCCACTTTTTGCCACTCTAAAAGATGGAGATTAGGCTTGTATGAAAGCCACTTCAAAACTAGGCACCAGTCTTCTATGAAAGCCATTACAAAATGTGGAATTAGGCTTGTATGAAAGCCACTCTGAATTGATGCCAACCACTTATAGATGGAATAAGGCATGTAACTATTGAGAATACCTGGGTAATATGTTGAACTCAAAAATAAAATTAAATAAATGTGCCATGCACATTTCCCCCAATCACTAGTGTCTGGAACATAGATTCTAATCTAAAAGTTATACCAAATACCATATCTAAAACTAAAATTGAGATCCATCATACCACGCATGATGCCCCCTATATCTATATTCTCTAAGCAAAAATGTACTAAAAACTATTGATTCTAAACTAGTATGAAAGTACAAAACTATAGTTGAATCTACTTTTATACCTGCTTCTATAAAATCTTATTTTTTTGCTTTTTGTATTGGAGCATTGAAAATAAGACACCCTAGTGTCTAACATTGTTTTCCATGTTAGGTGATATTGTCCTTTACTAAAACTAAAAACTATTTTAGAATTGTCACTATTTTTTTGGTTTGTTTTGCCCGGTTTGACCTCTAATTGCTATTCTGAGTGTTGTAAAATTGGTTTTTCAACTGGTAAGAGCTCTGATCTCTATGGTAAAACCCTTGTTTTTTTCCCCCTCTTTTAAGGGTAAAAATAAATACCTTGTAATGACTTCCCTTAGAAAAAATATACCTACAAGTGTGTTATACTACATAATACATGATATAGCAATGATAATAAATAAGATATCTCAAGATATAGCATGGCTTAAAATGAGAGATTGTTAAATCAACAAGGGTATCCATAGATAGATGTAACAATGCAATAACATGTGCAATGTACTAAATTATAATTGTAAGTTTGGTTAGTTGTTAGTTATCATGTAGGGATAGAGCATGATGTCCATAATGGCATCTAAGAAAAAAAGATAATGCATGACGTGGATCATGGAATTTCAAAAAATGAGAATCAAATAATAAATAATCACACAAGGAAAGAAGCAAGAATCATACAAGAGTGTCTAAGGGGCCAAGTAAACAAGGGACATGGGCACATGTCACTCAAATTGGAAAGCAATCATATAAATCATGTCCAAATGCCACATACACATACAATTGAAAACAAGAAAGTTTAGTGTGAAAGCCACAATCACATATAAGATTACAAGCAAAGGACATTGGAAATTTTCCTAAGGCATACACATGAATAGAAGTAAAGGACATTGGAAAATGTCCTAAGGCACATATTGGAGAAAAAATAAGAATTGAGGAATATAATCAATCTAGCTATGCAAATCAAGAAAGGAAAGCATGTAAAAACTAGAGATACAATCACATCTAAATAATAAAATCAAGAATGTGAAAGTATGTAAGACATGGTAATACAAGACTAGGTATATGCTAAGAAATACATGAGTGTTATATACTAGTGAGTGTCAATAGATAAATCTGTGTAGGCTAGTAAATAATGTACATCAACATGATAACTAAAGTGTGTGGTGTATGAATGACATAACCTAAATGGTGTAGTCATGTTGAAGTATGTATATCGATGTATGTATTGGATGTATAAGTAAGATGCCCCCTTAATGGGTAGAGTGAAGCAATCAAGGATCTAGATGTTACTGTACACACTCAAAGGAGATCAAGTGAAGCATGGCAATGTAGATAAATCAACAAACAATAACATAGAATATCAAAATGTAAATCTAGCATAGTAGTGGAAATGTAAATCATGATAATGCATACAATCAAAATGTTTTTGTATTTTTCAATTATTTGAATGTTTTTGTATTTTTGATACATTGTATTGTTTTTGGTATTTTGAAATGTTTGAATGTTTTTTGTATTTTTTATATAATCTATGTATAATCAAGCATAAGAAAATATGTATAGGTAAAACTGAGGAGAAATGATACTAACCAATGAGTCTCATGGGAGACTCTCTATCATGGTGTCTAGTATCAAAGAGAGAAATCATGCATGATCATGAAGCATGATGGAAATGTTGAGACTATGGATCTAAAATTTGTATATGATGTAAATTCTCTTGAAATATCTAAAGTAGAAACTAAGTTTGGGGTCCCCCTATAACTCTAAGAAGTGGGTGTAGCTATAGGGCTCTTAGGGACCCATCTGATGGCAAGAGAAACTCTTTAAACATGTATTCTATGTGTAGAGACATGAGATCTCAATGATACTACCCTAGTTGTGAACACTGTAGCTATAATTTGTCTAGAATCCTAAAGTTGTGGAGGTGTATGAACTCTATATGCTATCGATGGATGCCTCAACTATGTCTGAATCAGAACTAGAGGAGGAACTATAACTAGTTGTAAAACTAAAACTGGTGGAAAAACTAAAACTAATGACTATGAAATAGTAAATGGATCTAAAGTGGGGAGTGGTAACTCATATATAACTCCACCAATTGTAAAAACTTGATTAACATGAATGAATTCCATGTATCTATGAATTATATAAGGTACTTCTTGAAGTTTTTTAATCCATGGTCAACCAAATAACATATCAAAAACTCTTGCACTAGGAACTATGGTAAATGGTGTGGCCACATGTGTTGGACTAACCTATAGAGGAAGTACAATCTCACCCAATGAACTCTATATGTGCACATTGAATATATTGATAATTTTGTCCATCAAGGTAATATCCTACTCCAAATATCCCAAATGTTTCATAATGTCATAGTGCACATGTTCACACTAGATCCATTGTCTATGAGGACTCTATGAATAAGATGATTATGAATGAAAGCTTTGACAAAGAGTGCATGATAATCTAAATCACCCTCAATGATCTCCTACTTTGAGAAGGAGATGGAAGGTCTAGTTAGAAATCTAGAATTGCATACACCAATAATGTTTCTCAAAGGATGTGTCTCAACTTAATGTGCCCTATATGTATCTAGTGGGGGATGTGCATGATATGCATGGTGAACCCCTGATGTGTCCCTTATCTCTTGTTTAGAATGCTACAGAGAGGGATCTAAGAAAATTTTCAAAGCTTTATCTTATGTTTTCCTTAGCTGAGGAGCCTCAACTAAAGTGCCAAGATCAATATGATTTCCATCTATCAAATCCTAAATCTTGTGTCTCAAACTAATACATGTATTTTTTGTATGGCCTAGTGCCCTGTGAAATTTGTAAAATTCATGTTGATCATATCCTTGTGGAATAGGCTTTATTGGGTTAACTTACCAAATAGGAGGGAGAGATATGATGTTACATTCTAATAACAACTATAAAACTCTAGCTAGATAAATTGGTAGATTGGTAAAGGTTCACTGAGGAGGTGTTGATAAAACCACATGTTGAGGGGGATCTAAAGTTGCATTAACTGTAGGTTGATTTTGACTCTTGCTATCATTGACCTTGAATTTTTATGGAACTTTGTTGTTACTCTTGTTTATTGTTTTTGAGATACTTATGTACTTGAGTTTTTCTATTAAGATTAACTTGACTTCTCTTTCCTTTAGTGTGTGACACAATTTAGTGAAGGACAAGAATATTTTGAACATAATTGATTCATGCAAAGATGGTAAGAGAATCTATTTAAAGAGATATTGTAACTCTTGATCGGCCATGGGGCTAGTCATCTTATCCAAGATAGTCTTATATCAAAGGACATAATTTGTGAGATGCACATTAGACCATTATTTTTTTTATACAACTTGGGCATAAGAAACCTTATCACCAATGTTAATGCTGAAATGAGATAGGAACATATCAGCTAAAGGATTGAATGCATTGACTGACTAATTCGATAGACTGTGAAACCATTGTAAAGCATAATCCTTTAGACTATATTGAAATAACTTGGTAAGTATCCAGTCATTTGGTACATAGGCCAAGTATTCTACTTGAAAAACTCTCAAACATGTATCTAGATCACCCTTTCCATCATATAGAGTGAGCTTGGGTTGAACAAAACCTTGTGGTAAGGGTGTAGAAGCAATGTGACATGCCAATGGTGTATGTAATAGAGAAAAATAATCCAAAACCTGTGTAGGTCTAGAGGTACTTTGCTCAAGATGTATCACCTTGGATTGAAGATATCTTATCTCCTACACAAGGGCTACCACATTAGGAGACAAAGATGTATTAGTTGTAGCTAGTGGCATAGAGGTAGCTTGGGTTGATATAGGGGTTGTTGAGACATAGTTTCCCCCATAGTGTCATTTTCAATTGGTTTCTTTGAAAGAATAGAAGACTCAACTTGTTTATCCTTTTTGATTTCCATGATAGATTGAAATTTAAGAGTGAGATCTCGAGGCTAGTCCCTGAGTCTTTCTCAAAAACTTTATAGGATCAAATATTTATTGAGGACAACTTTATTATTAATAATTGGTGGAATTTGATCAAAAGCCTAATGTGGTGGATTATGAACATCGATGTTTGTATCATCATTATCATTCTCATACTGCTTATCATCCAAATTATCCTCATTAAAATTGGTGTAATCTAGATGTGTAGGATCTATAACAAGAGTCTAAGCTAATTATTTATCCATGGTATATGGTTGAGTTGAAGGAATCTAAATGAATTCAGGAGGGTTGCCACTAAGTCTTTCACTTCATCTCAAAGGAATAAATGCAAGGAGCTTAGGTGGCATAAGGAAAATAAATTGGATAATAATAAAAAGATTAAACAGATATAATCTAAACAAGGAACTAGGATATGCATAAAAATGATACAAATCTCACAAACATTTAAGGTGATACCTCAAGAAGCAATGGGACCTAGTATATGCAACTAGGGTTTGGATTATTTTTAAAATTACTATGAAATTTTGAAATTTTAAATTGAATTATTGAGTTAGATATGCAAGTAAAAATCATAAATTTATTGGAAAATTTGTGATTTAAAGAGACGTAGTAGATGCAACTAGGGTTTTGATTTTTTTTTTGAAAATTACTATTAAAATTTGAAATTTGAAGTGTATTTCTGATTTAAATAAGCTAGTAAAAAGTCAAAAAATTATTGGAAAATTACTAGGAAAATATCGGGACCTAGTATGGGCAACTAGGGTTTGAAAGAAATTTATTTTAAAATTACTAAAAAAATTAAAATTTTATGTTAATTTATGATTTTATTATGTATGTAAAAAATTAGAAAAATAGAAGAAAAATTAGTAGGAATTTTACCCTAGGGTTTCTAAGGTTTTTGTGTGCAAATGAAATAAGTCAGGTTCACCAAATGATTTAACCTTTTTGGGAATATTGGTTTATTATTCCTAATTTAGTTAAAGGGTCTAAGTAGTAAAAACAGTAGATAAATATGAAATAATTAAGCTACTAATTTTTATAAATTTATTTCAATTTGAACTTTCCTAAAAATAGTAATAAGGGTAAGAAAACAAGACTTAGCTAAAAAATAATTGATACGACTGAGATAGAGGTTGGAATTCATTGTGTAGGACTAAGACACTATCACAAATCAAGATTTGGCCTTTTTTTGGTGAAAAGATATAATTTCCAAAATAGGACACTCTTGTTTTGATGATATAGTCCACCTCTACCATTATTGTCCTGAAGATCTAAGTTTTTTCAGTTTTATTCACTAGGTTTGTGTGACACTGCCTATGAAGTTTTGATAGCTGAAAGTCTATAGAGCTCCTTGTAGAGTTGATTTTATCTTAAAACCTTATACTCCATTTTTATTTGACCAACTTTTATAAAGAGTGGGGGTTAGTGTGTGTAAGATTCAATGAATGTGTTTCTACACCCCTTATGTGGGCACATTGCCTATATATTAATACTTTGAAGAGGGATCAAGCCATATGTAGTTCTCCCACTTAATGTGCTTTGTGAAATAGTGTGTATTAAGAAGAAAAATGCTAAAATAGGTGTGCTTGAGGTGACTAGGGACTAATATAAATATTTGAATAAGATGGAAATGGTATTGGATGGTTTTATGTAGATAATAGGGAAATATGCTTGAGTAGTCTTATATTCTAGCTTGCTTTGTGATATTTTCCAACCCCTTCTAAATGAAATTTAATGGGATTTATAGGTATCTTTTGGTCATGGGTTAAATGAAATTACACTAGGCTAACATAAAGAAGAAGAGGAATCAGGGAAAAATGGTAATTTAGGCTCAAAATGTGATTGGATAGGAGCATTGGAAAGGGAACACCCTAGGGTCCAACACTATATTCCAAGTTGGGCAATATTATCTAGAGGGTATAGGACCTAGGGGGATGGAATAATAATGTAAAAAGTGTCCCAGATAAGCTATAATGAGGTATTTAAATCTAATGGATGACTGGGAATCAGTGAAAAGGTTCCTAGAAGGGTCATGAATGCAAGCAGGAGGGTCCTATGGGATGGATGTCACATGTCACACTCAAGTTACTAATTTTTGCATTTTATATGACTAAAATTTGTATCCCTTAATTCCTTATGATAATGGATTCATGGAGTGGATATGAATGAAATATTGGTGAGGCTATAATAGATGATGGAAACACATAAATGAAGGGTGGAAAGGAGCCCTATTATAGTGAGAATGGTAGTGAAAAATAGTGTTATGGGAAGGAATGAAAGTGGAGGTGAAAAATGGACATAAAAGGGGAATCCAAAACCACTTTAAGGTCTTATTCAAGGATGATCCCATCCTCTACACATATGTCAATCTGGATTCTATTGGAGGATGACAAGAATGCAAATTTGAAACCTAGGAATATGCTAAAAGCTCAAAATATGCTAAGAAACTTTAGTATTTTCTAAACAAGGACTTCTTTGGAGATGCTTAAGAGCCATTGATGAAATTATTGAATATGAAACTTCATGAAACCTTGAAAAATTTTCCTAGAGGAAATTTGAACATGATGGAGAGCCTACAAACATGAAATCAAGAAATATTTTAAACTCTTTCTCTCTCATAGACCATGCAATTATTTTTTAGAAGCATGCCAAACTATAAATTGTACTCTTTATATTATTGAGATTAGTATGACCCCTACACATGTGTAAAATTAATAATGGATGCAATTAAAATTAATTACATGTCCCTAAAAATTCTTACAAACTTGAATTTTCTTGAAATGATGCCCTAGTGAGGAGAAATTGTATAAAATTGACTGGTTTCCTAGATGTAAGGTTGTAGATGTATGCCCTTACTTAAAGTGGATGGTTCATGAGGGAGATATAACCAATTTTATAACCACTTACTCCAATAATAATCTCTTTGAGTCTACTTTCTTTGGAAATTTTTTGAGACCTAAATCTTCTCTCTCCTAATTGTACCAGCTATAACCTTGAAGGTCTATATCTATGTGCAATGAATCAAGATGAAGGATATGAACCATTTTTGGGAATAATTTTCCTCCTTAAACCATGAAAATATTAAATAACCCCTTTTATGCCTTGTTTCTCTTGTTCATGGCCTCCACCATATGGATGGTCATACAATTCCATACTTTTCTTTGAAATATGCATGAAATAAGCTTTTCTTTGCCTTTTTTGACTTTTACCAAAAATATAAGTCTTTTTAAAAATTTGGCACGTGGGAGTCTAAAAGTGGACCTTTATGGGGTTAAAATTACATTAAAAGACATTTTCAACTCAACAAACTTAAGACTGAGGCTAATGTCATTCAAATTAATATATTTAAAGGTATTTTAATATTTTAATGACCTTTTTTTACTCAAATTTACCACTTAAATCCCTAAAAACCTCATTTTTAGTCAAACTACACATGGTTGACCATCATGAAGAGGCTCATAATAATGTCTTGAAATTTTTTGAATTACATGGGTCTGTATTTGGCCTTGATAGGATAAATTACCAACAATGGTTGGGAAGCAAACTTCAAAATTCATTTTCAACCACCTCATTTTCCACTATGGTATCCCATCCAACATTATATCTTATAATGGTAGATCATTTAAAAATAAAGATGTCAAAACACTCTGTGTCAAGTTTAACATTGCCCAACACTTTTATAATACAAATTACCCAAAAGGTAATGGCCAAGAAAATGAATCTAACAAGACCATTTTCAATATTCTTAAGAATATTGTGAATGACATTTTCCATGATTGGTACCTACATATCTTATGTGCCCATTAGGCTTATCGTACTAATTACTATACTCCAATAGGAACTACACCATATTCCCTTATCTATGGCACTGAAGCCATCCTTCTCATCAAGGTTGAGTTGCCTTCTTTGCATATCTCATTAAATCACATCCTTGATGATGTGTATTTTATAGTATCTTGCCTACAAGAGTAAGAATTACTAGATAAAAAATCCATGGCTACTATAAATAGCCTTCAAGCATATCATAACTAGTTACATGATTAGTATAACCAACATGTTAAGCATAGAGAGTTTGATATTGGTGATCTTATTCTCAAAGAAAACCAAAAGAACACCATGATCAATAAAAATAAGAAAGGCAAGTTTAATCCTAATTGGATAGGTCCTTACGTAATTATTACTAATTATGGCTATTGAACTTAAAATTTATTTATGTCAGATAGATATGAACTTGATGATCCCATGAACAAAATATATCTCAATCATTATTTCACTTGAGATACCTAAGGTATTTTCTATGAGGATCATTCATATCATACCATAATATCACCTTCCTTGTACCATACCATGTACTATTCCTTCCATACCTTCCTTATTGATCAAGGTTATTTTAACCTCCCTTACCCACCCATTTTTTACCTTGATTCTGATTCATTGGTTATTTAGGCACCTTTAGAGAAGGTATTCAGATGAAGTTTCACTAGTTGATTCAGTATTTCATAAAAAGGTAGTATGATAGTGGTTTGGCAATTACATTCTTCATTTTTGTCACATTATATCTCATTTCTGGTGCTACTACTTATAACTACCTTTGGTAAAATTAGTGTCATTGACCCATGTCACTATTTCCTCATTATAACTACCTTTTGGAAAATTAGGAGCAATCCCCATTTTATCCATATTGCCACATCACTATGTTATACTATGCCACTTTCCTGATTCCCAAATTTTTTTCTAATTAGTTGGATCTTATGCTATAAGAAGGAAATATAATGACTTGAGGTATCATTCAAGACTATTTAGGTAGTACTTTATTTAAATTTAGTTCATCTCAATCACCCCTTTGTCATGTTCTCACCAATTTTTTGAGCAATTTAAGTTTGTATGCTCTTATTGTTTTGTGAGCATATTTAAGCCACATTCTTTCCATTTTATGAGTTTACCCATTATATGTATCATCATTATCTATTGATTGGAGATGATTAAAAAACCCAAAAACATCGATGTATGGATGGCCATTCATATTATATCCTCACCACTCAAGATATGCATCTCCTAGTTAGCAGGTATCATTGAAGTATTTACATAGCTTTTATCATGACCATTTCCATTTTCTTATTCCATTTTTTGATTGTATTTAATCCCATTCTTGGGAGAACTATATTTTTCCTAAATTTCACATTAGACCTTGTGTGTATAGGACTATGTAGGTAACATCTAATTTCTTAGTGTATTTGGAGTCAACTTGGCCAGTTTTGATGATTAATTTCATTCACCATTCTCTTGGATCATTCCTTCATCTAGGTTTGTCTCCATCAATGCCCTCACCATTTTGTGAGTTATTTATGCTCTCATTATTTTATGATTTATCAACCTTTACACTCTTGCCATTTTATGAGCTTATTCTCATTTTTAGCCTTAAATGTGGTAGATATTATTAATTACCAATTTAGTTCATTTATGGATACTCATATATTTATTTTTAGTGTTGTTTTAGCCTAAAACATACTCTCTCACTCACATAGTCTATTTGTGTTAATGATTTTGAATGTCATCCCTCTCTTTTCCTATGCACTCGCTATTTTATGAGACCATTCCCATTTTCCTCTATACATCAATCATGTTTTCTAGATTATCATTTTCTTCTATCCCATATCTTGGGAAAATTGTATTTGGCTTGAAGTTCATGTTGGATCTCACATCCATGAAACTATGTAGGTAGTCTCCACTTGCTTAGTGCATTTGGAGTTAGCTCAGCTACACTTTCCTTTTCTTCTATTCCCTCCCTTTTTGTTTATTTGTGTCATTATTCCTTATAGACTAGGGGTAACCTTGTTAGTCTTTTATTCTTGCATTGTTATACCTATATCATTGATATCTAGCTTAGGGGCCACCCTGTCACCAAGAGTAACACCTCTATTACACATACATGAGCAATTTGTATTAACATTGTGATTAACCATTGTTTGTCTTTTTCTTTTGTTTGTTTAGAATAGTTCAATTATTGTACTTTTATTTGGTTTGGTTTTTTTCCTTTTATTTTTGTTGTTTTGTTTTTTTGTGGCCATGTTTGTTTATTTATTTTTATTGGTGTTTTGTTGTGTATTTATTTTTGTTTATCGGTATTTTATTTTTATTTTTTGTTTGTTTTGTTTTTATTTCTTGATTACCTTAGGATTCTTACACCTTATTTACACTTACGTTTGAATTACCCATATATTTTACTTAAGTTGTGAATTATTGTATGTTCCTACACTTAGTTTATTAAAGTATATTCATTTGGAGTTTGATTATTCATATATTACATCTACTTGATTTATACCTGCATTTAAATTGGTTTTTGCCATGCTTTGGATACACATTATTATTATAGTTGTCTATAAATATGATATATAATATCCCAAGCCACAACCAAAATTAATTCAGTGGAGCTTATATGCAGTAGTGATGTAGAAACTTATCCTTGTTCACATCTAGAAAAATAACCCACCTACCTAAAATACTACCCAGATATAGAGCAATTAAATCACAAATCAATTCTCAATCCTAGCTAGTTTAGATGTGTATATCCATACTAAAAATTAACCTAAATTCATGTTTATCCTCTATGTTAGCTTACTCTTACTCCATGAGTATAGATTCAGTATGTAATCCCCCTTTCTCAATCTACCATATTGGGGTAAACCACTATGTCAATGATTATAACTGCCTTTGGGTAAATAATTGTTTGTCGATCTATCTGCCCTACCAAGGCATTTTAATTGTGCCAATGATTATAACTACCTTTGGGAAAATAATTATTTTCACCTTACCCTAATAGGGAACCTTACTATGCTGATGATTATAACTGACTTTGGGCAAATCATTCTTTTCACCTACCCTACTGGGGTATCTCATTATGCCATTGATTACAACCACCTTTGGGAAAATTAGTATTTCTACCCTTCTCAACTATAGTTCATATTATTTCCTTATTTTTGAGGGAATGTTTGATGACCTTATTTATCTCTTGCTCCCTTGAGGGGGCATCTAGGGATGATCCATCACCTTTTGGGGCATTAACCAAGGCAGTAATGATTTTTTCATTCTTTGATAAGATGTTATTATGATTGTGTCTTGAAACATATTCCTAAATAGGGGGAAACTATAGACACCCTATTTTGGCCACAATTGTGTTCCAACCAAACTTTAGATTGATTTTTACCAAATAATGCAAATTAAGCCTAGGAATCATTAAATATCCAAATTTTGTCCACACATCAGACATTAGTGCTTATAATTGTGTTGAGGAATCCTTATTTGGGGTATTAAATTTTATGTAATAATAATCTCTCATAGATT
>JARHVA010003682.1:1725000-1827500 GCA_037957365.1 Torreya grandis | reverse complement strand
TCGGCACTAAGTGCCATAACATATTATCTTTCATCCTCTATTCTTACCCAGGAGTTGAAGCAAGTTTTTCATGTAATAATCATTTTTAGTCACCTCAAATTCATAATATGTGTATTAGAGCTCTCATTCAAAATTTAACTCTGGTGGAATTATGAAAAATAATATCTAATAAAATCCAATCAATTATCAAATTGAAATCATAATACATGATCATGGCACAAAACATCAAACAAGGATATACCCACTGCACTAGTTTAACATATTATGAGACAATAAATAAGGAAAAGGAAGAAAATAAAATTTCTCTCATTCATTACACCTGTATATGAATGTATGTTTCTCCATCATATTTTTTTGAACTCTTCATACCTTAGTCCTAACTCATCCCCATTATAAAGTGCTACCTAAAAACATGCAAATAAACATCAATCATATGTGAATGAGAAAGATGAAATATAAACTAATGTATAGATAAATAATTGAAAGTAATAAAATAAATAAAATAAAGCACTAATTATAAGTTATCAAATCTTATTAAATATAATTAATTCATAAAACATGTAAAATTTAATTATTAAGAAGCAAAACCTATAAAAAAATCACATATTATGACAATTGTGTTGTATGCACATTATTCAAGTGATATAAACTTGGATATGACAAAGTGTCTAAACTAAAGGTTGTCAGGGAAACCCCCAGAACAATAAACATGCTCCTATCCCTCTTTAGTCAGGATCTTGCTCTACCAATTAGAACACATGTGATTACTTCTTGTATTAGCAACTAAACACGGAATTATACCAAAATCAATAAGTAACTAGAAATATGAAACAACACGGGAATTAAGAGACAATACACAATTGTATTATATACATAGAAGAATATACAATAAGGAAGATGCCACTTCTTCCTCCACCTCAAAGGTTCGCCACACCTCAAGACCTTCTTCCCTCTCTCTCTCAGTCCCAACAATCAACTCTAATACAGAATTGATGTTCACCTCTCTAACCAGTCAGTAACACGCTGCCAATTCACCAAGTACACAACCGTACTCCAAGTAGATCTCTTGCTCTCTGCTGCTACCTGCAAATCACTAGACCTTACTCACCATGTAGATATCTCTACACCCCTGAAGAACCCTTGTCCTTGCCTCACCAAGTCCTTATGATTCTTCAACCAATACTCCAGTGGATCAGCTCCTTGACCTTGCAGACCTTGCAACTCTCCCTGATCATACACACTCAGCACCCCTTGGAACTAGGAGGAGCTACACTAGCTCTCTCTAAAAGCTCTCTAGATTTCTAACACACTTTTACAATACAATCATGAGTCCATATATAGATCTCATCCAAACAATAATTAGACAATAATACAATAATTAAATCCGCAGCTCTCAGTCTAAGAATAGCTCTAAACATGCAAACACTTGGTTCATCAACCAACTGCCCGTAACATACTCACAGCTCGAACCACAGGTGACCGACGTCAGTCCCTGGCTGCCTGGGGGTGCTGACGCTGGCCGATCCATGACCGACGTTGGTTTCCTTCCTGTCTCCCTCCTGCCGTCGTCGGTTGTCCTGACCGACGCCGGTGTCTGTGACACTTCGCAACACTTCCTGCAACCTCCATAACTTCTCCTGTTTGCATCCTGGTGAAGCTTTTAGCTCCACAACCTAACAATCTCCCACTTGGAGATAAACAGTTGCACCTGTACCTATATCTGTAGCCTGTCTAATTTGTTTCCTAGTTTGTATCCCTCTTCAAGATGAATCCTGAAGACCACCCACCACACAACCTGTGATGCTATACCTGTCATTCAAGTAACCTGCCACATCCGAACCTACACATCCATGTAGTAAAGAACTTGACCCTGCATAACAAGAATCCCTGCTGCTAGTCCCACTGAACTGCCCTCCAGTACTCCTTCCCCGAATTGGCTTCATACTTTCTGAAAACCCCCACTGAATTGGGAAAACTCAGATCTACAATAGATCTCATGTGATTTCGAACCCTGTTTCAAGCTAAGCTTGAACTGTCCAGCCATTGGTGTGCTTACCGATTTTGCATCCTGCATAATAAACCTTGCCAACACCGTCTTCACATCAGCTCTCACTGGAGATAAAATCTCCATGTCTCTTATGCCAAAGAATTTCACTGCTCCAAATTCTTCATGACACACCTCTGAACTAACCTTACCTTTTAGCTCAGTAAATCCCTGTATGTACAAAACCTGCTAGCAAACCATCCACATACAGTAACTGGATAATGTCACAACTCATCATCCACCTGGTAAGAATAAAAAACAACACAATAGTTACACTAACATTGACTGAAGCCATGCTTAGTCATCCACCTGTCAAACCCTGTACTACTGTCCTGCAGCTTCTTCAAGACCACATGCCTTGGCCTTCTGTCTCATGTATCCATCCACTCTCTTCTTTAAAATGAGAATCCATCTCTCTCAGTGCTTTCTTCCAGCTGACAACTCTACCAATAAATACCTATTTGGTTCTTCTCCAAGGACTCACTCCTCATCCATGCCAAGCTCCCACTTTATCTGGACTCTACCTGCATTGCTTCTTCACATCCTCCTGGTTCTTGACCATCAGTAAGCAATATAAAGAAGGTGAACAATGAATATGAGGTTCACTTACCCTTCTGACCTCCACATGAGTGTTTGAGACTTGCTGTCCGCCCAATATCCGTTCCAGTGACCGATCTCGGCCATCTCCCAGTCTGCTCCCGACCGATGTCGGTTCCCTGCACTAACCCTGACTGCCGACGTCGTCTACCTGGCCGACGCCGGTGTCCCTTCTACCGACGTCGGTTCCCTCACAGCCGACGTCGGTCTTCCTATTGCCGATGTCGGTTACTGTGTGATCGATGTCGGTACCTGTGTCCATCTGTAAGTGACAACTTTTTTACCCGTGAGATCTCCATGGATCAAAGTCCTAATCAAATCAACCTTGCTCTGCTCAGAATAAATCAGTTTTCTCACCTGATCTCTGTCCGTCATCTCCTCCATGAACACCAAGGCTTTCTAGTTCTTTAGCTTGTCAAAAATGTCTGTCTTCCACTTCAGAACCTGCATTCTCCTTCTACATATGTAACCAAGCCTACAAAGCCACATCTCTGTAACAGAAGGTGAATCAGTAATATAAGTAGATAGATAAAGGATACCTACTTTCTTACCACCATCTAATTCAAGTGTATCCACTGTGAGAGTTATAGTACATCTCCCATCACCAAAATTTCCTGAAGAAATTAGACCCATCTCCAAGACTGGTACCTGCATGACTTCCTTCAACCACTGTGTGTCGTCCATCTGCAATTTCAGCTTCACTTCCCCTTTGTCAATAATCTGGCAAGGCTCTCCAGCTCCTAAACCTGGGGCTGCATGGAAAGAGGCAACATAATCTGCTATCCAAGATTCAACTTCATCCAAGAAACCTCCCAAAGCATCCTGTGCAACAACACCTACAACATCTGCATCTTCAGTTCCTTCATGCTGATCTGCTACCAACCAACAATATCTTTTTCTCTGCTCTTTCTTTCCATCAATCAGACCATTCGTGCTATTCAGTTTCTCCATTCATAGCTTACTTCCTTCTGCCATTGCTATACTCCCACTCAATCAAAAACCCTGTGAGCAACCTGTAATCAACAAACACTACCAGATCTGAAACCACCTGTTAGTAACCCAACCTGATGCTCTGATACCACGTGTCAGGGAAACCCCCAGAACAATAAACATGCTCCTATCCCTCTTTAGTCAAGATCTTGATCTACCAATTAGAACACATGTGATTACTTCTTGTATTAGCAACTAAACACAGAATTATACTAGAATCAATAAGTAACTAGAAATATGAAACAACACAGGAATTAAGAGACAATACACAATTGTATTATATACATAGAAGAATATACAATAAGGAAGATGCCACTTCTTCCTCCACCTCAAAGGTTCACCACACCTCAAGACCTTCTTCCCTCTCTCTCTCGGTCCCAACAATCAACTCCAATACAGAATTGATGTTCACCTCTCCAACCAGTCAGTAACACGCTGCCAGTTCACCAAGTACACAATCGTACTCCAAGTAGATCTCCTGCTCTCTGCTGCTACCTGCAAATCACTAGACCTTACTCACCATGTAGATATCTCTACACCCCTGAAGAACCCTTGTCCTTGCCTCACCAAGTCCTTATGATTCTTCAACCAGTACTCCAGTGGATCAGCTCCTTGACCTTACAGACCTTGCAACTCTCCCTGATCATACACACTCAGCACCCCTTGGAACTAGGAGGAGCTACACTAACTCTCTCTAAAAGCTCTCTGGCTTTCTAGCACACTTTTACAATACAATCATGAGTCCATATATAGATCTCATCCAAACAATAATTAGACAATAATACAATAATTAAATCCGTAGCTCTCAGTCTAAGAATAGCTCTAAACATGCAAACACTTGGTTCATCAACCAACTGCCCGTAACATACTCGCAGCTCGAACCACAGGTGACCGACGTCGGTCCCTGGCTGCCTGGGGGTGCCGACGCTGGCCGATCCATGACCGACGTTGGTTGCCTTCCTATCTCCCTCCTGCCATCATCGGTTGTCCTGACCGACACCGGTGTTTGTGACACTTCGTAACACTTCCTGCAACCTCCATAACTTCTCCTGTTTACATATTATGACAATTGTGTTGTATGCACATTATTCAAGTGATATAAACTTGGATATGACAAAGTGTCTAAACTAAAGGTTATAACTTGTAAGTATATAACTATGGATATATTATCACATAAATATAATATAAACATGGATGAGAAAACAACAATACTTATCTATTATATACATTTAAACCAAATAAAAGAAAGAGTTTAGAGATAGGGATACTTATGTTGGGTTCATTTTTTAGCACTTCAATCTCCCCCTTATCTCAAGTGTCGATTTATAAGAGATTTTATTAATGTAGAATCAAATGGAAAGGATGAAGACTTAATTATCCTTATTTGTGTAATCCAAAGACGAATATGTATCTATGTGATTTAGCTTCCTCTTATTGAACTTCAACTACCTTGAGAAACATTAGACCTCCATAAGAATAATATATTATACTCTAATTCCTTTTCTTGTATTAGAAGTAGGATTTTATAAGCAAGAGGATAAAATTTATGTTTGTTTATTATTAAAATAAAATTTCAAATCCACATTTATTTGGATCCAAATCCTAAAAATGACCTATTGTATATGTATATTTTACCTTATTTTGATTGTGTGAACCTAAGCAATTATAGAACATTGGAACTACTCAAATTATATAAAGTATAGCAATAAAAAACTAATTTGAATGCTAAATCATAGTACAATTTTAAAATTTTCACTTGATATAAAAATAAATGGCCCAATGAATTAAGATACTTATTTTTTTACTATTATGTGTAGGTTTGAGATAATACATGTCACAAAAAGGTCAAAAGTAGACTGTGAATTATTCAGATCAAGAACTAGGTGTGTAGAATAGCCAAGATGATTCCATAAATCTATGGATGCCTATGATAGATGATAGATATTATCTTTTCCTAGATTCATGTATGTGTACAATGAATCTTTGCTCAATGCAACTACTATACTTTCTTGTAATTTATTTGTGTATGTGATATAAGGACTCACTATATGCACCTTATATTAAAAACATACCTATTTCTCTTTGAGACCTTAGGTCCAATTTCAATATTATGTTTATTAATAAAAAATGGGAAATATATGGGGTGATATGAATTCAACCAATCCCTAATTAATGGCTGAGAACTTCCTACTTATCCAATACTATTAAGAGGGAAGTCAAACTGCATGTAGTTTTCCATATTAGGTGTATGTGTGAAATGGTGCTCCTTTAATAAATGTAACTTGAAATTTATATTTTGGAACTTGAAAAATAGTAACTTTTGATTGTCTTAGGTGCTTGAAACTTGGCTTGGGTCTACTCATTATAACTTATTATTAATTTGTAAGTTTAGGGTAATCCATTTGAATGTGAAAGTGTTAGAATAAGTTTAATTAATAATGCTAGATAAATGAAATAGGTTACCTAATACATATTTATATGGGAATTATTAGGTACTTTATAATTCCACCAAAATGTAAAAAATATGAGCTTACCCATAAAACTATTTAAATTTTAAAAATTATTGTTTTTTGGAGTAGGGATGAGTCCTTCAAATTTTGACACTTATGTAATTTTGTATATGTCTAATATTTTAGGACTTTTATGAAATATATTAATATTTATATGATGATATGGATATATTTTGAGTATGATAATAAATAGGTTAGCCATAAACTAGGCAATTCATATAGGTGAGTGATAGAAAAAAAAAGTTTAGACACATGGAAAGAAACTATATGTGAGTGAAGGGCATGTAATATCCATATGTGTATGAAAATCATGTAATGAAAATATATGTCAAGAATTACATTACCAAGTAAATATTACTATATTTTAGTATCTAAAATGTCAACATAGTTGATCTAGATTGATATAGTGTAATAATTTGGATAAAAAATATTACTATATCAGCCATATTGATATAGTACATGGAGGTAAAAATCTATATCGAATAGGTCAAATATAGTCATAGAAGTGCATAGGTAAAAAATGAACTACATTATTAAAGGCCAATATAGTTGTAAACATAGGATCCAAAATAGAACTAACTCAATCAAGATCAAATTATTTGGGAAAAAGCTTGAAACTAGGTAGAAGCAAAAGAAAGTAGAGAAAATAGCACTAAAGGAGTCCAAAATGACCAAATAGAAATATAATGAGAGTAAAAAATGTATGATAGGGAATAATATAGTAAATATATCTCATAAAGGACCATGAGTTAGCCCAAACCTAATATGGGTGCACTCCTTATGACATATACTCAAGGGAAAAGATGAGTTTATGAGTACTAAAAAGAAACTATCAATGACTAAAAAATATAGATGTATACATATGCCCCAACCAAATATAATCACTTATCAAAATAGTGTGATATGGGATGGTATTTTTGGAAACAAACATAACAACATAAAATATAAAATCAAGGATGTAAATAAATGAAATAACTAAAATGAAAGTAACATATATATTTCTCAAATTACCTTTATGCTAATAATATTACATTTGAATACATTAGTTTCTATTAATAATAGTGCATAAATTGCATATGGAAACCCTAAAGATACAATCCTAAACATGGATGAAATTAATGTAAACATATGTAAGGGAGTCTAAAAATAGATGTATAAAACTTAGAGAAGAGATATGGAAATCCATTAGGTGAGATATAAACTAGGTTTGGAACACCTAACAAAAGAGATAAAGAGGTTTAAATGGGTTAGATATCCATAAAAGAGTGAATAAATTAGTTGTGCATGACCCAAAAAAGGAGAATAAAATCTCAAGGTCCTAAACACAAATTTGAGAAATCATAGAAAATAAGGAAATGACTAAGAGATCATCTTGCAATGACACAAAGATGTAAATTTTATTCAAACATGTCAAGTTCACAGGGGAACCCTTGAACACTAACCCCTGTCATAATGTTGACATGTCTAAAAGAGATGGAGAATAATTTATATATAATATGGGAGAGATTTTGGAAAAAATATCTCTTGAGGATAAAAATATAAGGGATGGAAAAGAGTGTTCCACTAAGATGAAAACACAATATTTACCTAAATAGATACTCTAATTAGTTTATCAAGTCTAATACTTTTTAACATCAATGATATTATAGAACCCAATCTATCAAGCATAGAGATTGGGCTTACTAGTGAATTATACTATCATCCCATAAACATTATATGAATGAAAAATAAAAGGATCCTACCTTCTCATGGTGTATTCCCCATTCCTTAGGAACCTAACAACGGCATAATTCACTATAAGGATTAGGTATTTTCATGAGAAATTAGGTGGCACTAATAATTTATACAAGAATCCTCCTACCCTATTATATTTTCCTAACACACTCTAATAAACCTTGGCTCTATAATTAGTCCAACTATGGATTATGAAATTTTGGTAGGATAAGGGGCATGCCAAATGATATGATCACATATTTTAATTTTATTCTAACTTTTGAAATATATTTTGCGTTTCAAATTTTATTTTATTTCTATTTCTGCTAATTTTAATTTTATATCTTTGGCTTCTGAATGTTATTTATTTTTCCATTTTATTCCTCATTAATTTGAAAAAAAAAATATTGGTGTTGATGATGACTAACACAAGAGAGTCTACACCTATCCTCTAAACAAAATAACCTAGAGAACCAAATTATTAGAAACTCCTAGAGTTGAATATTATAAAAGAGTATAATATTGAAGCAAACCTTGGTGTGCCTCAAATAAGGTGGAAGAAATCGAATATAGAGACGAACAAGAGAATTATTGGGTTTCTCCAAGCACAAAAAAGTATAAAATAAGATGACAAAATGGTAAAAAAATTTGAGAAGTTCATCATAAAAGAGGTAAGATGTGTATGAGAAAATGCAAATATATTTCAATATTTTTTCCATGAGAATATAATTGAGTCTAATTTTTTTTTTTTAAAAAAACTCGACCATTACCTTTTTTTTGTAATAAAATACCTGGCTAAGTTTTGGGGGTGGGAACAAGTGAAAAAGGTAGTAATATATAGGATGGTTATTATGAAGGGTCTTCGTTGTATTCCCCAATGTCTTTCCCTAAAAATTCCAAACTAAAAACTCAAGAGGCACAATATAAGGGTAATAAAATATTCCCAAATGCATATTAAAGGTAGTGAAAAGTCTAAGAAGGTGCAACATGTAGAGGAAACCTAGAGGTAAGGATAATGGTTTAGTACAAGAGACTTGAAGGTGCAGATGGTATAGGGTGTGTATTTATGAAGAAGGTATAGTTGTATTTACCAAGGGCTTACCATGTAGCTTAGAAATTAAAAATATAAGAGGCACTAAAATGAGAGAACCTAAAGTCACTAAACATAAATTATAATAATTAAAAATGAAGGGTTTAGGATAAATATGAGGTATCTTAGAGGTAATGCTAAAGTAGATGCTAATAAATTTGAAGGTGTATATAGATGAAAAAATAAACTATAACACAAAGAGTTAGAGAAAAAAATACAATAAAAAATAGGCTAAAATAAATTAAACTAAATTTAAACAAAAAAACAAACTATATATATATATATATATATATATATATATATATAATGAAAATCATGGAAAAAATAAAAATAAGGAAAAATGTCAAGTATATCACTTTTCAAAAAACTGAGCATTTATTGGCTATTTGAAAATTTGTCCTTCATTATTTTGTAATCTATAAGTGATAAGCCCAAGGATATATTTTTTAGAGTAATGAATCCACCACTTTTGGGTGTATTTAAACTCTTTGTCATTGGTGTGTTCCAAATTTAAAACTAGATCTCCAACACTAAAATTTCCAACTTTGAATCTCCTTGTGTGTTGTTTAGTGATGTGAGTTTTGTATTGACAATTTTTCTAAATAAAAATCATGCATATCTTGCCAAGGATATCTAAATCATGAAGGTTATTCATGTATATCTTAATTGGGGATAATACCATGAAAATTAATGTGTGATTAAGGTAACTCCACGTATAATGGCATGACAAATTTAGATCCATCGACTATAGAATATGATATTTCTTTAGTGGTAGTATGATTATTAGTGTGATAAAATGAAAGTATAGGGTAGAGGTTGATATGCCAATTGGTGAAGAATATATACTAGTAATCTACAAGATATTATTAAGGATGTTTTTGGTTAACTCAACTTGATAATTATACTTAGGATGATAGGGAGTAAAAAAATGTGTGTAATCTTAAACTTTGAGCAAAATTGATTCATCTCCTTAATCTAAAATTTCCAACCATTTTTTGATGAAGGTTCATGGAATTCAAAAAAATATAAATGGTTTGGTTAAGTATGAATTTTTAAATGGTAATAGTTGTAAAATTAGAAAATGGCATAGATTCTACACCCTTGGTAAATTACTTAGTGGCATACATAATGAAAACCTAGCCATCTTGCAATCAAGGCAACTTGTTGATGAGACCTAATCCCTATATGGACAATGGATAGGAAAATTAAAGTATTTTAAGTTTGTCTTGAGGATAATGAATAATATAAATATGTAACTAACAAGGATTACATTTCTTATCAAAAAATGTGATGGCATAGTTTTTAAGTGTTGGCCAATATTAACCCATGTGTAGACATATATAGGATGTAGTGTGTCCACTACCATGACTTATTTAAATTCCCCTATGTGTTTTATTAAAGAAGAGGGGAGACATCATATTTAGTAACACATAAAACTATAATTCCATAAAAGCTATGATATTAAATGATGTTATGTTTAAGGACAAAATTGAAATCTTTACTATAAATTCTAGTATTTTCACAAGAGTCAGAATTGTGAGTGTAAGTTTAATTTATAAAAATTATACCATGTTTAAATACCAAGAAAATTGTTGTGAGGTGAAAACCTCGATGTGAAAAATAATAGAACCAACCTTAGGTTCTAGGATATGTGTGAATTTGAAATTATTCATAATTTTAATTCTTTATGAGGGTGAAAAAATAAGTTGATATGGTAAGAGAATTAGTTATAACATTTTATTCTCTTCAGATTGCCTCAATAGTTAAAGATATGAATTATTTAACAAGGTTTATATAAAATTTATGATATGATTTAATATTCTCACTTTTTAATTGGTAAGTTCATATTATTTGATGGAGTACAAGTTTAGAATAACCTAAAGAATATAAATAAGACATAAATATAGATGGCTTCTTGCACATCAAGTATAAGAGCTTTGTATTCAACCATGTTATTGGTAGCATCAAAGTTTAATAAAAATTATAGAGGAATAATATTTAAAATTTTAATTTAAAGGGCACATCCTACCCCATATCCTTGTAATAACTTTTACTTGTCAAAGTCGAGTGTTTAAGTGTCCTCCTGCAATTCAATTATGACTTCAGGGTTTTCGACATGTTCAATTATTTAGGTTAATTTAGGTCTAGATAATTTAAGTTCAATAGATTTGAGGTCTTAGTCCTCAAGATAAATTTTAAAATTATGAAATTAATATATAATGGTTATAACTTAGTTATAACATTCAAAGAATAGAATATCTTCATCAATAATGGTATCATGAATATGTCATTAGGAAAAAAGAGGTAAAGTGAAAATTTGATTGGAAATCACTTTCCAATTGACTAATTTTTAAGTAATGATATTAAGGTTAAATTTCATCAATATAATATTGATAATTGTTGTCATCAATGTCATTGATGTCAAGGTGTATCTAGTGAAGATGTATGGTGAGTGGTCTTTGAGGTATGAGCATGTGTGCTTGATGTGACAAGGAAGCCATGTGACAAGAGAGAATTTGAAGGCAAGAGAGAATTTGAAGTAAAAATAATGTCTCTTATATTGGTTTATGTCAATGTTGATGTCAAGGTTCAAGTCAGCTTGAAGTTGTCAATGGTATCACAAAGAGGTATGATGGTCAAGTGAGCATTAAAACATGGTGATGAGGTTCTAGGTCTGTATAAGGTCATGAGAGAATGTTGATTAGAAAGATATTGTTTCAGTAGTGTGAGTGTTTTATATAAAAAAATTGTTTTATATCATTGAGGTAAGCATGTTTGAGTACTAATTCTTGAGTACAAGGTGTCTTGAGAAGCCAAGTCATAGCAAGCATAGTCATATCATGAGCATGTTCATAGTGAGCATGAAGATGTATTTGCAAAGGTATGAAATTGTTTTAGGATAATATAAAGCATGATAAATATGTAGAGGCATCAAGTAAAGTTTCAAGGTTAGCCTACAAGGGTAATACCTTCAATCCAAGTTTGCACCTAGAACAGTTCTAGACTTTGCCTAACCTAATGAGGTATCATGAGCTATTGTCAAATCATATGAAATATGTATGGATGTGTTTAATCATGAGAGATTTTTTATGGCATGAGATTTATATTTTGATCATGAATTTTATGTGTTGAGATCATGAAAAAGGCATGAAGGAGAGTTCAAGGCCTAGTGAGGTATGAAAACTATGGTGTAGAGAGAGTGTGTGTGTAATCCTAATGGGGTATTAGGATTAATTTAAAAGTAAATTATGAGTAGATGAGAATTAAAATGAGTGATTAAATTTTTTAAAGTGTATTCATGTATTTTGAGGTCAATACTTTCAATAAAAGGCATGAAAAGGTGCTTTGAGGTCTCTTGAGTGTACAGAATGAAGGGTTCTCAACCTGAGAAGGATTTTCTTGTGTTCGTTAGATTATCAAACCTCTACATGAGAACCTAATATATTCATTGTATATTTTTAATGGTACTATATCAAAACTCCAAGCATTTTTTTTTGGATTGATGGGTTATAATTTATGAATAATCATTAATAGTGAAAGTGTGTTTAAACCCTCTTAAAACCCTAATAGTGACCCAATGTTGAAGATATGATTCAAAAGTGATCAGTATGGTTTATTATTATTATTTAAGTGTTTTTATATTGTATCAAACTCTCCTAGGTACCTCTAAGAGGTGGTGGTTAGAGAGAGGAGAGAGAAAATATGAAGATATAGGCTTGTTTTTAAAGAAGTTATTGTAATTATTAAAAGTTGCATTGAAAAAAGTTTGAAAAATGATGAATGTTTAAGATCGAGACTCATATTTAATGTCCTTTTTGGTTTATATATTTTTTATGGTGTTCAATTTTGATAAACCGGTCATCCAAGTTAGCCAGTCGCTAATAGGCCAAATGGTGTAAATAATGAGAAACCTAGGCAACAATGAAAAGATGGTTATGAATGGGTTATCATGATAGAGTGATGAAATAAAGTACATGAAGATATTTTTTGGAATATTATTTCCTTTTAATTATTGTTATAAATCTTTAAATTCAAGTATATTGGTGAAAATAATGAATCCAAAATGGCTTGTTTGGCCCAATGAGGTCTGTGTATAGTGAGGTCATAAGATTGGTCTACAAGACTAATATTTGTCATTTGACCATATGATGTTTCTATATTATAATGGTATAATGATCTCATAAGATCATCTAATTTCATAAAATTCTTTTAAAATATTCATACAGGTGTTGAAGGTCAATGTCATCATGGTTGTACTTTAAGGTAAATTCGTAGTTCTAGGTAAGCAAGTTACAATGATGAGTTTAAAGATATATGCCATGAGTTGATGTATATAATGCATATGGTGTTTTTTTTTTTTGACTAAAAATTATTAATAATTATTTTTTAAATATTGGAAGTCAGTATAAGAGTTTGAAATGTTGAATCCAAAATGGCTTGTTTGATGCTGGTCTGACTGTGTGTAGTGAGGTCAAAATATTGGTCTGCAAGACCAATATTTGACATTAGAACTTATGATTTAGTTATTTCAGATGGTCTATAGATGTAAAAGGATATTTTTAAAGTATCAGTGGTCATGGAAAGTGTTTTTTTAGGTGTTTAAATTCAAGTTGTTCATGACTAGGTTTTGGAGAGTTTTGGCAGTTCTAAGTTTGCTATTTGCATATAAGTGTTTGAGTACTTTTATCATGATTTGTGAAGTATAAATAACATGGTTATGTTGTTAATTTCATGTATTTTTTTTTAAAGGCCATAAAAAATATATAAAGACAATCTATAGCAGTATTAACTGGTTCTTCCTCTTCTTAGAGAGTGAGAAAATAATAATTTGTATCATTTTTAAAGTATTATAATTAATATTAGGCCTAGAATACCGAATGTGTATAATAAAACTTATATATATGAAATGAACTAATAATAAATCTAGTTCCTACTCTAAATCAAAACATAAACCTTTGATTAAGAGAATAAAAGATACAAATAATTTACCTTCACCTCTCAAGTGAAAAGTCTCTTTTGTTGAATAGTTTTTTGTTTGAGAATTAATCTTAATCTGGGTCCTTCCTATATTATTTAAGATTATCTCAAGTCTTATATGTGTGTATTTATTATATTTATAAATGCAATTTTTACTAGCCTTTTAAAGTGTCACTCACCTATCTAGTCTACTTGTTGGATTTGGAGTTACTTGCATGTAACTTCTCTCCTTTAATATGACACACATATAATGTTCACTTTTAAGAGGATTAAGGACACTTGACATACATGTTAAAGCTTTCACATGTAGCTCTTTATTATTTTAATCTATATTTATTGAGCTCTTCTCCTCCTCTCTTCTTGCCTTTTGGTAGTTGTTCAATTTTGATATTGCATCCTTGTGACACTCTCTTTTAACTTGAGGCCATTTTTATCTCTCTTAGATTCTTCTTTTTATGTACTTAAATTTCATTGATTGCAAGGCTTATTAATAGATTGTGGAGTTTTTCTCTGTTTGAGGCCACTTGTCAAATCTAGTCTCTCTTTGTGTGGTTAATTCACTCTTGAGGTAACTTTGTTGATTTATGAAATCTTGAAGGTATTCAATGTTATTTATATTTTGATCCTTAATAATATTATTTCACGATATCATATCTCTATGGTTTCTAATGTTGACTCTTAAATTTTTTATAGATTTGGAGTTGGAAAAGAAGAATTTTTTCCTTCTGATATTCTATTTTTCTCATTATTTACTTATTTTTTCTCTATATTTTGAATACATTAAAGAGTAACATTTATTTTCCTTCTAACCAATTTTTTTAGGTTTCTAAAAGAGTTTTTTTCATGTTTATTTTGATTTTTTTTCTGCTGCATTTAGAACTCTAATTCTAATTTTTGAAATTTTTAGTCATTTTTAATCTAAACCCCATCTAAAAAAGGGTCATATCTTCTTATTATCAATTTAAGCTTTTGAATTTTTTTTTTTTAATTTTGTTAATCGATCATCTAAGATCATGCTATCTGAATTTTAAAAAAAATCTAGTTTGTATTTTTTGAGATATCATAAAAAATGTACTTGTAATTTTTTTAATTTAAAATATGGTTAAAAATTCAGGTTGTTTTATTTTTTAACATTTTCTCACTTTATTTTTTAGGATATATATGGAATTGGTAAGTATTTTTTGATGGTTTTAAAATTCAAAATAAAAAATTTGTTGACTTTCAAAATAAAGTCTTTTATTAATTCTTCAAAATAAAACAATTTTTTTTTTTAACTTATTCAATATTTAAATATAGATTTTAAGTGTAAACTCATGGATGAGTACTTTTCTATCATGTTTTAATGATTTTAATTTTTTTTAATATAAAATTTAAATCAGTATTCTTAATGTTGTTTTTAATTTAAATAAAAACTTTTTTTTACATTGTTTATTTCAACCAAATCATTTATTTGGTACTTTGGTGTGAACTTACATTTAAAAATTAATTTTTTTAAGATAAAGACTTAATTTTTTTCAAAGAATCAATCATATTTGCATTATTTATATTCATTATGTTTTGATGCATCAATCTCATTGATAAATTTATTATTGTCTTACTATGTCTTTTGACATCTATTTATTTTTGAAATAAGATATTTATAAGGTTTATACTTACTATTTTCAATGACATTTAAATTAGTTATATTTTTAGCATTCAAGAAAATTATGTAAAATATTTATCTTAAAAATAATGAAATTATTGTATTTAAATATGAAATTCACAGTCAAAATGATATAATTCTAATTTACATAGTTTTGTTATTACATTTCAAAATACTTTTCATAATAGCATGACAAACATGCAATCCACTCTTGATGCTCTAAATAAAAAATTTATGTCTTTTACAGATGACACTAGCTCTCATAATGATGAATCTCATTATGCTTCTCAAATATCTAAAACTTATTTTAAAACTTCTTCTACTAACCCTAGCTTAAAAATAATGACCTCTATGGGCTACTCGAGTGGTGGGCTTGGAAAGTGTGAAGATAATATTATTGAACCTATTTTACCTAAATTTAATACATATTATAAAGATCTTGGCTATAATGATTCTAATGCTTCCACTACAAATTTATAATCATACTCTAATCATTGAAGGATTTATAATGCAACTTATTTTTATTATACTGCTTGTAATGTTCATGTTATGGTTAACACTGTTAAACTTTGTACACATCATGGAAAACACATAATGTAATAAAATTAAGTGTTTTCCATGATGTGTACAAAGTTTAACAGTGTTAACCATAACATGAACATTACAAGCAGTATAATAAAAATAAGTTGCATTATAAATCCTTCAATGATATATATATATATATATATATATATATATATATATATATATATATATATATGTTGAAAATTATATCCATACAAATCTTGTGATAAATCCACTCATGACACTTTGTATGTGTGTGTGTGTTTTCCATGATGTGTACAAAGTTTAACAGTGTTAACCATAACATGAACATTACAAGCAGTATAATAAAAATAAGTTGCATTATAAATCCTTCAATGATTAGAGTATGATTGTGTGTGTGTGTGTGTGTGTGTGTGTGTTGAAAATTATATCCATACAAATCTTGTGATAAATCCACTCATGACACTTTGTATGTGTGTGTTTTCCATGATGTGTACAAAGTTTAACAGTGTTAACCATAACATGAACATTACAAGTAGTATAATAAAAATAAGTTGCATTATAAATCCTTCAATGATTAGAGTATGATTATATATATATATATATATATATATATATATATATATATATATATATATATATATATATATATATATATATATATATATATATATATATATATATATATATATAATTTTCAACACACACACACACACACACACACACACACATATATATCTGTGTCTGTGTGTGTGTTGAAAATTATATCCATACAAATCTTGTGATAAATCTACTCATGACACTTTGTATTGTTGGAAAATGACTAAATATCCTACCTCTAAGAGTAAAATTAATTGAATTCCTAAATAGAATGAATCTTTTAGAGACTTTTATATGTCTTCTTATGATAATTACTCAAATGCTTCACATAGAATATATTTTTCAAGTGACACATCTTCTTTGTCTTTATTTTGATATTCTCATTTTTTTATGCATTCCTTACTTTTTATTTGAAAGGAAACATGTTTTATTTAAATCATTCTTTGACTAACTTCAATTCATACAAGAATTCACACTTTTTGACAGAATTTATCTTTACTCCAATTGCCTTTTTTATACATTTGCTTTTATTACATTATGTAGGTAGATTGTATTTTTAACACATTGATCACTTATCTTGAAAGATTTGTGTTAACATGGTTGTTTTTAAAGGTTTTATGGATCACTTCTCCTCCTTTCTAGTCTTTTTTCCATTTTGGATCGACCACATTATTTGAAGAGGATTCTTGAATATTCTTGATGATTTTTTTTTTCCTTACAACTTTTGGTGGCACATTCTCTTCTTTATTTTCTAAACTATTGTAATGTATCTTGAAGGAAGTTTTTATTAAGGGGGAATATTATAAAATTTAAACTCCCATGTTTATAAAAAAAATTACACATATATAACCCCAAAATTAATCTCAAGGGGGAGTGTTGGAGAATTAATCTTAATTTGGGTCCTCCCTATAGTCCTTTAGGCTTATCCTAAGTCTTATGTATGTGTATATTTATTGTATTTATAAATGCACTTTATTATAACCTTTTTAAGTGTCACTCACCTCTTTAGTCTACTTGTTAGATTTTAAGTTACTTGCATGTAACTCCTCTCCCCCCATATGGCACACACATCTTCCTCATAAAAAGATTAAAGACACTTGACACACATGTTGAAGCTTGTATATGTAACTCCTTATTCCTCATAGATCTATTTATTTGAGATATTCTCCTCATCTCTTCTTATTTATTCATATAATACTTTTGGCTTATTTTATGTCTTATATATGTGTGTATTTCTTGTATTTATAAATACACTTTATTCTAGTTTTTTGAGGTATCACTCACCTCTATAGTCTACTTGTTATATTTGGAGTTACTTGCATGTAACTACTCTCCTCCTACATGGAACACACATCCTTTTCATTTGTAGGAGAATTAGAGACACTTGACACACATGTTTAATCTTGTATATGTAACTCTTTATTCATCCTAGATCTATTTATTGAGCTCTTTTCCTCCTCACTTATTATCTTTTGGTAGTTGTTTAATCTTGATCTTTATCTTACTCTTGCATCTTTGTGATGCTCTCTTTTGGTTTTAGGTCATTCTTCTCTTTATTGGTTTTTTATTGATATATACTTGGAGTTCATTGATTGCAAAGCTTTTTAATAGATTGTGAGGTTTTTATCCATATGATAATTTTTCCACTTGTCAACTCTTGTCTCTCTATCTGGTTGATTCACTATTGAGATAATTTTTTTAATTTATGAAATATTTAAGGTATTCAATGTTATTTATATTTTGATCCTTGGAAATATTCTTTCAATTTTCTCATGCAATGTTAAAGTATTATGGTTACTCAACAGAATTGTGCAAGAATTTATGTAGCATGCACCTATAAAGAGTGATGGATAATATGAAAAAGAGATTTAAGAGGCCTAAGAGACCTAAGTTTTTAAAATGAAGGATGAATATTACTCTTGTATATTTTTGGATAAGGGAATACATAGTTGGGATTAATATGGTTATTTTTATTTTGAATAGATGAGATTTATTTTTCATTTAATAAGGAAGATGATGAAGTTGATTGATTAATGAGTTGGTTGAGAGAGTTGAGGGAATTATTTGAGTGGTTTAATGAGTTGGTTGAGGGAGTTGTTTGATTGGTTTAATGAAATGTTTGAGCGAATCAAGGGACTTGTTTAATTGGTTTAATGAATTGGTTGAGGGAGTTAAGGGAATGGTTTGATTGGTCTAATGAGTTATCTGAAGGATATATTTATTTATTAATTTTTTATGCATGGCATTAATTAAGAGTCAATTAACTAATTAATAGTGACTAATTAACTAATTATTTATGGTAAATGTTAATGGGATTATTATATAATATATTGATTATTGTGGTGATGATATCATGTGTTAAATGGGGGTCTTTGTGTAATTGTGGTGATGTTAATTTTGGTTAATTAATGTTGAATTGTATGGTGATAAAATTAAGGTGGCACAATTAGGGTGTCTAAATTTCTCCCTCTTTGAAAGGGTATTGAGATTAACAAAAGTAACAAATTTTCAAAGAATGTAAAAAGAAATAAATAGTCATAAAAATATGCCCCTAGTAGCATTGTTGGTTAGGGAGATGCCCCCTCGAGAGGGAAAGTAGGGATGAAAGACATGTATGGACTCTCAAAATGAGAAGAGGGGTTAGATTGAAAGAAGTAGGGATAACATGGAGGGGTGGGGGTGAATAATTAAAATCTAGTGGGATAATTATAGGCTAATTATGAATAAATAATCAGAATGAATGTTTAGGAATGAATGTGTGATTATGATGGTGAATGATGTTAATCTCATACATAATTAAAAAAAATTAATCTTGCACATAATAAAAAATGTTTGTGTACCCTGATGTTTACTATAACATATAACAATATGTACCATGATATAGAAAATCATGATTGCATTGGTGTAATATACAAGATGACTAACATAGCTAAAACAAATAAGAAAAAACATAAAAAAATTAACAAGGACACAAAGAAACTTAGAAGAAATAAGTAGATTATGTGGTTTTCCCTTATCAAGTTAAAAACTTAATATTTGATAAGTGATGATAATGATAGTTTTATTTTTCCCCACAAAATGATGTATGTTATTTTATTAGATTAGGAATGATATATCCCAATAAAACTACAATTATTGTTTAAAATTGAACAAGGATTCTAATAAGATTAAGGACAAGATAAATGGCTTGTTTGGCTTTTTGTAAAATTTTCTATTTTTTTTTGGTATTTTTATAGATTTTTAAACAACAATTATACTACAAACAAGGGAAAGCCCATTTATATCATAGATAATGGATATGGTAGTAGATGGAATGAGTGAGGAATTCAAGATGGGATCTCTATGGACTATGTCACATAAGAACAATATGCCCAATCATCCTTGTTGGATTATGACTTTTTACTGTAGTGCATTCTAAACAGGATGCATTATACCAATATATTTCCTAAAAACATGTTTCAATACTTCCTCCATGTCTTTATCAAGGTAAAAAATATGAATAAGGATGAGCATGATGATACAACTATGGGGATGATTTTGGATGGAGTGGTGTTTTCCCTAAGTTTATGGAACTTGTGCACAACATATTTACATATGATGCCATAAACTAATTTTCATCATGGCACTTTCCAAAGACATCATTAGAATTTTTTTCAACTTTGGATGATTTTTTTGGATTTTTATGATTTGTTTTTTAATTTTTAATTTTTCTTTTATTTTTTTATTTTTTCATTTTTTAAGAATTTTGTGGTAGTATTAGATCCTGTATGGATTCATCAATATCTAATAATATCATGCTTATTTTTTGTGGCCAACTTGTATTCTCTACAGATTCTTCTATGAAGTTCCTTGATCACTAAATTGTCTTCTTATAAATTTAAAAATATTAACCAAGTACCATCATAACCTCTGTGATAGAGGGTGCTTGCTACCAAGGAGGGTGAAGTAGGATGCACATTGGATAAATGATTTTATTTGATTGTGTGAAATATTTGGAGGGATGTTTTTGTCATGGATGTAAATGTAAATGACATGATACCAAGGTGAATCTCACACACTATTTCAAATTCTAAATGTTTCATGAGTGCTTCATGTGATATAATTCTACATGCTTTAGGAAGGAGATCAAAGATGTCTAAAATTTTGTAAGAGGTTGACCAAATTTTTTTTATTCCTTCATAAAGGTCTTTATTAATAAACTCATATTTATTTGTTTGATTTCATTTTGTGTCTGATAATGCCTCAAATTGGTTTTCATTAGGGGAATTTTATTTTTTATCTTTTTTTTTCATTTTTTATTTTTCGATCTATTATGACTAAATAAATCTTCCTGCTCCCCAAAATATGTTGATGTATCTATATTGAGTTCAAAACCCCTTTTGTGATCCATTAACAAGATTCCATCTTTAAGTCACATAAATTTTGTGATAACTTTATCCTTTTGAAATAAGTCCATTGGTATGTGATCTTATTGGTCATAGTTGATAAGTTCAAAGTCCTAGAGGTTGAGGTTTATGGTGAGGACAACAATATATCATTGAAATAATGGTGTTGAAAAGATATTTATAGAGGATACAAGAGGAACCTATTTTTTTGTCATAATATGTATCCTATGATATCATAAGAGTATCACTAACATTATCATATTGGTCATTTGGGGGGGTATATCTGATGCCATGAGATTCTTGATCTGCATGCACCTGTATGGGTTCTCGGATTCCATGTTTATGAAGGCTGATTATTTTCCTTTATAATTAATGATCTGGCACATTTTATTTACTATATAAGACTTGTTGCTTTGAAAATAAGAGGATAATTCATTATCATATAACTAGGATTCATTGGATATTTCCATCTTCTCATCTATAATAATGCCTTCTTTGACAAAATAGGTTGGGCCAAACAGTTAGGATACATGTTATTTCATCTTGTTCATGTTGGGCTTGCCATATTTTAAAGCAGAAATGGGAAGTTTACCCACATATAAGGCATATTTAATTCCATATTTTCCATATCCTTTGTAAAGGATCATTAAATTAGATTTATAAGATGGGGTTTTAGATGTAGAGGGGAGATTTTTTGGATGTATATAGGATGAAGGTTTTGTTATCTTTGGTGCTATGGATTTGTCTACTTCAAAAGCATTTTTGGTAATGGGATAATAATTAGTTTTACATTATCATCCCTTTAACAATTTTCAATATTGTAAAGATTATGGATCACCCTCGATAGTCACTTCCATGCCTAAATACAAATATTTTTAGGATTGTGGAGCTAAAAGCTTCACTGATGCAAACAGGAGAGGAGGTTGCTGAAGGTTGCTGAGTTGCAGAAGAAGTTGGGGTCGGTCTGATCAGCCGACGTCGGTGGGATAGCATAGAGAAGCAACCAACGTCGGTCATATATCGGCCGACGTCGGTCATCTCCAGGCGGACAGGGACCGGCGTCGGTCGCCTGTGTGGTTCGACTGCGAGCTATTTATGGGCAGTTAGCTAACGAACCAAGAGTTTGCATGATGAGTGCTAATTTTAGACTCATAGCTGCGGATCTAATTATTGTAATTAGATGTCTAATCATTGTTTGGATGAGATCTATATAATAGACTCATGGTTGTATTGGAAAAGTGTGCTAGGGAGTAAGAGAGCATAATTATAAGCTCCTTCTGTGTGTGAGGTAGAGCTATGGTGCGTTCCTCCTAGTGCCATAGTACCAGGTGTGTTGGTGCTGGATTGGAGAGCCAGCTGGGTTCTTCAATAAGTAAGATCGTTGATCTGCAGGTGTATGTGTGTGCAAGGTCGAGGTTCACAGGTGATTGGAACCATTGCTTGATTTGCAAGTGTGCAAGGTCATACAGACAGCAACACTACAGGGAGCAGTATCAGGCAGGATCTACTTGGAGTACAGGTGTGTACTCGGATAGAGCAAGAGGAAGGCAAGGGAGTTCCTTCCATAAGTATGGTCTGTTGAATTGCAGGTTGTTGCAGATTCATGGGAGATCTACTTGAAGTACCTTGAGTACTTGTGGAGCACGTGGAGTGCTTGTGGAGTGCGTGGAGCACTTGTGGTGTGCGTGGAGCACGGGAGGTGAACACCAACTCTGTATTTGAGTTGGGTGTTGGGACCTGTGAGAGGGAGAGCTTTGGGGAGAAGAATTACTGTTCACTTGAGGTGTGGGAAACCTCTGTAAGGTGGTGGAGAAGAAGTGGCATCTTTTTTATTGTATTCTTTTCTGTATAAAGTGTTAATACAATTTGGTATTGTCTCTCATATGCTGTGTTATTCTGAATTCTAGTTACTTGGTGAATCTGGTTAATTTCCGCATATTAAGTTGCTTGGTATTAGTAATCAAATTGTGTGCTTCCGGTGTACATCCCCTCCCAACAAGTGGTATCAGAGCATGTTTGTTGTTCTTGATCCCCAACAAGTGGTATCAGAGCCTTGGTTGTAGGTTCTTGAGCTTGATACCAACAGGTGGTATCTGAGCTAAGGTTGGAGGAAGCAGGTTTTGTGTTTGGTTACAGGTCACTCTCAGGGGTTTCTGATCGAGTGGGAGTAGAGCAACTGCAGATCAAAGTAAGCTAAGAATGGAGGAGTTGAAAAGCACAGATGGTCACTCACGGTTCTATGGAAAGAAAGAGCAGGTAAAAGATTATTGTTGGTTGGTAACAGATCAGCATGAAGAAACTGAAGATACAGATGTAGCAGGTGTTGTTGCACAGGTTGTGTTTGCAGGTTTCTTGGATAAAGTTGAATCTTGGATAAAAGATTCGGTTGCCTCTTTCCATGCAGTTCCAGGTAGAGGAGCTGGTAAGCCTTGTCAGATTGTTGGCAAAGGCAAAGTGAAGCTGAAATCGCAGGCGGCCAACACACAGGTGTTGATGAAGGTCATGCAGGTCCCAGGTTTGGAGATATGGCTAATTTCTTCAGAAATATTGGGTGATGAGAGATGCACAAGAACTCTCACAGCGGATGCACTTGAATTAGCTGGTGGTAAGAAAACAGGTATCCTTTATCTACTTGTTTATATTACTGATTCTTCTTTTGTTGCGGAGACGTGGCTTCGTAGGCTTGGTCACATGAGCAGGAAGGAGATGCATGTTCTTAAGCGGAAGACAGATATATTTGACAGGCTTAAGAACTGGAAAGCCTTGGTGTTTATGGAGGAGATGGCGGACAGAACCCAGTGGATGTGGCTGGATACTTCTGAGCAGGGCAGCTTGGACATGGATTTTGATTCAAAGGAGCTCACGGGTAAAAAGTCATCACTCACAGGCGAACACAGACACCGGCGTCGGTCAGGAGGAATCGGCGTCGAACAGACAGGTGCCGATGTCGGTCATGTGCAGACCGAAGCCGGCGATGTCGGGCAGGGTAAGACCGATGTCGGTCATGGGACCAACGTCGGCAAAATGAAAGACCGATGTTGGTTAGAAGAACCGACGTCGGCAGAAGGGACACCAGCGCAGGCAGGTTGGTAGTCAGGTACAGACGCATGGAACCGACGTCGGTCGGATGCAGACTGTGGAGTGGCTGAGGTCGGTCACTGTAACGAATTTTGGGTGGACAGCAAGCTGTCAAGGAGTCTCAAACACCCATATGGAGGACTGAAGGCGTAAGTAGGCCCTCAAATTCATTGTTCCTCTTCTTCATACATGTTGCTGATTGTATAGCAGGAAGGATCCAGGATACAGGTGTGAGCTTGGCATGGATGAGGATGTGATTCCTTGGAGGAGAACCAGACAGGTGTGTCTTGGTAGAGATGCCAGCAGGTATGAAAGCACAGATACGAATGGATACCTTAGTAGAAGAATGGAGAGAACGGATACGTGAGATGGAAGATCAGGTATATGGTCTTGTGGAGCTGCAGGACAGTGGTACAGGTTTTGACAGGTGGAGGACGGAGCATGGCTTCAGTCAGTGTCAGGTAACTACTGTGATTTGACTTACCAGGGGGATGGTGATTGCAACATCATTCTGTTGCTGTATGTGGATAGTATGCTAGCTAGCAGGGGTGTACATACAGGGTTTTGCTGAGCTAAGGGTAAGATTAGTTCAGTGGCATGTCATGAGGAGTTTGGAGCAGCGGAATTCTTTGACATGGGAGACATGGAGATCACTGGTTGATTTTGTCTCGAGTGGGAGCTGATGTGAATCAGGTGTTGGCGAAGTTCAGGATACAGAGCCGGAGCACACTAAGGGCTGGATAGGTACAGTGTCTGAAATCACATGAGGTCTGGTATAGACCTGAGTATTCCCATGCAGTGGGAGCTGTCAGAGAGTTAGGAGCCAATTTGGGGAAGTGGGTTCTCAGGTTTTCTGAGAGGGACCGGCAGCAGGTGTTGCTATGCAGGGTCAGGACTTCACTACAGGGGTTGTAGGTTCGGATGTGGCAGGTTACTCGGATGACAGGCGGTACACCACGGGATGTGTGGTGGGTTGTCTTCAGGTGGGAGCTTGAAGAGGGATACAAACCAAGAAACAGATTAGACGGAGTACAGGTACAGGTACAGTGCAGCTGTTTATCTCCAAGTGGGAGATTGTTAGGATTGTGGAGCTAAAAGCTTCACTGATGCAAACAGGAGAGGAGGTTGCTGAAGGTTGCTGAGTTGCAGAAGAAGTTGGGGTCGGTCTGATCAGCCGACGTCGGCGGGATAGCACAGAGAAGCAACTGACGTCGGTCATATATCGGCCGACGTCGGTCACCTCTAGGCGGACAGGGACCGGCGTCGGTCACCTGTGTGGTTCGACTGCGAGCTATTTACGGGCAGTTAGCTAACGAACCAAGAGTTTACATGATGAGTGCTAATTTTAGACTCATAGCTGCGGATCTAATTATTGTAATTAGATGTCTAATCATTGTTTGGATGAGATCTATATAATAGACTCATGGTTGTATTGGAAAAGTGTGCTAGGGAGTAAGAGAGCATAATTATAAGCTCCTTCTGTGTGTGAGGTAGAGCTATGGTGCGTTCCTCCTAGTGCCACAGTACCAGGTGTGTTGGTGCTGGATTGGAGAGCCAGCTGGGTTCTTCAATAAGTAAGATCGTTGATCTGCAGGTGTATGTGTGTGCAAGGTCGAGGTTCACAGGTGATTGGAACCATTGCTTGATTTGCAGGTGTGCAAGGTCATATAGACAACAACACTACAGGGAGCAGTATCAGGCAGGATCTACTTGGAGTACAGGTGTGTACTCGGATAGAGCAAGAGGAAGGCAAGGGAGTTCCTTCCATAAGTATGGTCTGTTGAATTGCAGGTTGTTGCAGATTCATGGGAGATCTACTTGAAGTACCTTGAGTACTTGTGGAGCACGTGGAGTGCTTGTGGAGTGCGTGGAGCACTTGTGGTGTGCGTGGAGCACGGGAGGTGAACACCAACTCTGTATTTGAGTTGGGTGTTGGGACCTGTGAGAGGGAGAGCTTTGGGGAGAAGAATTACTGTTCACTTGAGGTGTGGGAAACCTCTGTAAGGTGGTGGAGAAGAAGTGGCATCTTCTTTATTTTATTCTTTTCTGTATAAAGTGTTAATACAATTTGGTATTGTCTCTCATATGCTGTGTTATTCTGAATTCTAGTTACTTGGTGAATCTGGTTAATTTCCGCATATTAAGTTGCTTGGTATTAGTAATCAAATTGTGTGCTTCCGGTGTACATCCCCTCCCAACAAGTGGTATCAGAGCATGTTTGTTGTTCTTGATCCCCAACAAATATATGATACGTTGATGGAAGGCATATGGGATAGCTTACATGGTATGAATCCATGGTGGGTCTAGAAAGTTATTGTCAGGAAGGTTGACATCAATGATGTGGAACAAAGTTTTTTTATGATAGGCCCAACCATAATAAGAAGATGTATATTTATTATTAATTCCCTTTATGCATTAATATACACATTGATAGTGAAGGTGTTTGAATCCAAGTCTAATGATGGTTTAGATTAACCTAGATTTTTGATAATGCAATGTGTATAAGTGCAAACTTGATCCATTGTCTATAACTACCCTTTTGACTTTATGTTTGGTGATTTAATATTAATGTACAAAGGGAGATTATGGGATGTACCCATAATAAGTATGTCATGTTGGTCAAAAATGAGTTTTTGACTCAAAGACAAGTTTCCCATGAGTGCTTGTAATTGGGATGGGTTAATGTCATTGGAGACTCTTAATTATCAAGGGACTTTATACAATATATCCTTATGAACAATGGATGTTTTGAGAAGATCCAAGATATAAATTTGGGAAGGAGTCTTCTCAAGTTATTCCATAAGGTTGTATTTTCCATCAAGGATAGGAAAAGAAGGACTTTAAATAGTGTTTTTTTTGCACCTAGTTATGATAATGCAGTCTATGGATTTGACTTTGATGGTCACAACATGGTTATTTGTGTGTTCAATATTACCAATAACTGCATCATATGAATGGGATTATTTTATATAGTTGATGTTATTAGTTTTTTATTTTTGACCTTGATTTTGTTATGGAGGAGTTTGATTATGTTTTGGAATGACATCTTTGTAAATCCCTAATTATTGATTTTTTGACCTAGATACACCTCCTTCTAGTTCTATATCTCTATTATTGATCAAATCTTCAATGTAGTTATTTAGCTTTATGAATCTATTGGTTGAATGTCCTTTGCTTTTATGAAACTCATAATATTCATTTTCTTTGTACTATAAGGATTTTAGTTTGATTTCATCAAAGGGTTTATTTACAAGAAAATAATCATGCTTGTTGTAACCAATTTGTGAAATATTGCTTCTAACCCCTAGAGGCATGTAATGTCTTATTTAAATTTCATTATTTATTTGACCCATAGTAATTTTAATGATATAACTTATTTGGACAACTTGGATGTGATTGGAATTAGTAATTCTATCATTGAAAACACTCTTATTCTTGCTAAAGAACTTGATTTTTTTTTATGATGTTTAATTTTGGTGATCCTTGTTGAAAAGTTTCACTAATACTTTAGCTACAAGGGATTTTTAAATTTGAACTCATTTTCTCATAATTTATTCAAAAGTGATAACATAATGGAATTATATATGAAAATCAATATCTTTATTGAGGTTACTAACAAAAATGTAGACCAACTATTTTTTAGGGATGGACCAAAGGAACTTGTTGGCTAAGCTTATCCATCATTTCAAAAATGAAGAGAAGCTTTATCCATTACATTTATTTTCATTAAAAAATTCAATAATTATGAGCTCATGTTCTATATTTTAAGAAAAGTGTTTTATAAATATTTCAAATAGATATGCAAATGTGGTGACACACCCCTTAGGAAGATGAAATAACCATTATAAAGCCTAGCCTCCTAAGCTCAAGTGAAATAGTATGATGACATATATGTCACTATATGAAAATTATTGGTATGACATAAATAAATATTTGACATGATATCTAAGGTCACCATTTCACTTATATTTTTAGAACTTGGGTGGTTTGAAGTAAGGATGAAAGGTATTTAGATCACTTCTCTGTTGAAAGGATAAGGGCACAAATCATCAAATTTATAACTTATGTTTTGACAATGGGTTCTATATTGTATTATTTGGATGGAATCCTTCATAGGTTGACACTATTGGTAAAACATCATACCCTTGTGTGGATATGATGGGGGTATGATAAACTTAGGTTTTTGTGACATAGTGGTCTGATTGTTATTGGATTGTTGATGATGTTATGAAGGTTTGTATATTGAAGGACTAACATGGGAAGCTAAGCTTTACAACTATTTACTTAGTTATTTGAATTGGTAAAACATGAATTTATTTTTGTCCTGATGGATTTGGTATACTATAACTAATTCCTATTTTCCAAGGTTTATATGGGGGATAATAGGATTAGGGTTTTCATTGGTTGACTCTAGGTTATTTTTTATGTTGGCCAATAAGATAATTAATATTAGCTTGGATTTGGTTGGAAATGCTTGATATTTCCTATTTATTATGTGACTAAAGATTTTGAGATTTTAACTCTTAGGAATATTGGATCCTACTTATTATTTTTTCATAATAAATTCATCCTTATTTTCATACAAGAACTATAATAATGGGGTACAACCATGTTTAGTATTAAACAAATCATTTCAATCATCATTGTTATAATCACTTTAGTTTGAAATTCTAATATTATAATCATAATAAATGTGATTTTGATTAAATGGGATATATAAATTTAATTTATTAAGATTTTTTTTTCTATATTAATGGTTTTATTTAGTTTGGCTTGATATCTAGTTGTTGGTGTTGACAATTTTTCTACCATGGGTCAAATTTGCTTATGTGCATGTTTTCAAGAAGACTCTACTCATTGATTAAAGGTATAAAAATATATTTAAAAAATAATAAAAAATACATAAAAACAAAATAAATCTTATTAATAACTCACAAGTCCAAATTTTGATAGAGTTCCTTTTATTCCTCTAACTAGTTATTTGCAAGCTAGTGAAGGCAATTTTTAAATGCTTGGTACATGAAGGTGAATAGGAGTTGGATAAAAAATTATTAGAGGAATTTTTCATGCCCATATTAAATAAATATTATATTAATTATTTTTATATTATATATTATTATCTTCATGAACAATCTTTAAGAAGAATAGGTGCTCTAAAACCCTTTTTAAACCCTCGTGGCTCATTTTTAAGTAGTATGTTTTCATTTTTTAATTATTTGCTACAAATTCCAGGTGGTGTCAGATATTATAGTGAATATAATAAATTTATAAATATTCTTAAATCAAAATTTTATATAAAATAATAGATAAAGGTAAAGGTACAAGCATCAGGGTTTTAAGCAAGCAAGAGCGATAATTAGAAAAAGTAAATTTTGAGAGATTTAAGTGATTTTTTGAGCACATCAAATTATTAAAATGAAAATATTAATTATTATATGTCATAAATAAAAATTAATTAGGTATTTATCCCTCATAAAATTTAATAAAATAGAAAAACATGGACCTACAGGTGTTCACAAATGAAATTAGGCAAGCTAATCAACACCAAAAAATGTATATTTTAAATTTTATTAAATGAAAAATATTAAAATTTAAAATTTAGGTATATTTTTATGTTATTTAATATTTTAAATTTATTTTATTTCTTTATTTTACCTAAATGAAGATAAAATCCTAATATACAGGTTTGATCATGAAGGGAATGAAGGTTTCTTCACTTTTTTGCTCACAAATAGAATTGAAAATGAGTGTTTCAGGTCCCTTTCAAAAATTTAATTGAAATTATGTATAATTAATTTATAGGTATAAATAAATTATTATAAAATTAAAACCAATTTAAAATAGTCTCAGCGCATTGAAAAATGTCTCTAGGTCAACCCCAAGGCATCAAGCAGACATTTTTTTGTGAATTTTTCTTACAAAGTTTTGTGAAGATTTTTGGATATTTTAAAAATTTTCCAAGTATAAACCATTTATACCTATAAAAAAATAATATGAGTGTTTTTAAGGCCTAGAACTTATTTTATACCCCCCAATCCAAATCAGAGTTTCTTAAGAATAAGAGAGCACATGAGAGAATAAAATAGTGTTTTTTGGAGTTGTACATGGAGTTTAGAAATAAATAATTGTTTAAAAGTCTATTATACCATGGTGATTATGTTACAATCATATTTTTTTCTCATTATCTATTCTATTTATTAATATCCATCAAGTTTCTAACTCTCACAGTGTATTTAAAAAGCTTGTCAAAGTTACACAAGATAGGCATATGGAAGAAGAACCAATTTCAAGAGCTGCCATGGTCATAATAAAATACACACTTATCAAACATATTTAATGGATAATTAAAAATTCACATGTTACCCTATCTCTAACTATGGTTCCCCATTCTTGGATAAATTTAGCAAGTTCAAGTCAACAACAAAGAGCCTTCAATTAGCCCTATAAAAGTGGAGTTACAAAATATGTAATGGTGGATAAGTGGAGTTTAAGTCTTAGTTAATATTTTAGCCTTATTTTTAGGAAATATATTCCTTTAAAATGGAAACATTAATCCCACTTATATTATTCCCCTCTTTTGTATATTTTTATAAGAGATATGAGGCCAAATATGCATGCAAGTTGCATGCAATATAACTCAAGTTAAACTCCAGGTGTGAAGTCAAGATAAGTCTAGTCAACTCAAGATCCAAGTAAAGGTAACTGAAGTCTAAATTTAATATGCATTCAAGATCACAATTATTTAACTAAAGACCAAAAATATTTAACTTAATAAGATCAAAATGTTTGCATGATCAAAGCAAGTTAACTCAAGACTTAGGCTTGCATGAAAAGCCCTTTGACTTTTTAAACATGAAAGAATATCCTCCCTCTCTCACCACACCATATTCCATGAAATAATGTTTAAAATAAAATTATACATTTTATTTTATGTGGAATTAAAATTAGAGTTGAATGTGGAGTTCAATTTTGAGAAGAATTTTCAGTTGAAGCATGAGTGAACTAGGACTTGCATGTGGACTCATTTGGAGCTTCTTGTTTTCTCTCTATCTTCTTAATTTATATATGTACATTAATTTTTAAATTATTATTATGATATTATTCTTTTTTATTACTGAAAATCTTTCAAAAAAATTACTATTCACCTTTGAAGCAATAAAGAACTAATTTTTTCTCCATTTTCAAGTTGTTCATGAAGTGTGTTCTCAATGTTCATTAATAGAAATTAGTGAATGATTATTTTTTCTATGTTTATGTTTGAATATATCACCTTTATTAATAAAATTATAATTATTTCAAGTCATATAAAGTGTCTAAGTTTAATTTTTACCTAATTTGGAAGTGAATTCAACCAATTTTCCATTCCTTCTAAGCTAGTGTGAGTGTTTGTCAAGACCTTTGTGTAAAACACTTATGCAAGATTCATTGTATGAGAATGAAGTGAATGTGTAGAATTTATTTATATTATAAAGTGTGTAAATTATAGGCATAATTTAATTTAACATTTTGTATCACCCTAAATTTTTAGTTTTCATTTCCATTTTCAGCTTAAATATCGCTCTTTTTATCATTTTCCTAGTCAAGAAAACACTATCTGAGAGAGTTTAGAGAGAAGTAGGTGAGTGTAATAAAGGTAAACAGACCTTCATATTAATATTATATCCATAATAATTTCACATAAACCTTGGATATTTTATATTTTATCAACAAGAGTGAGAACAAACATAAGTTCTTAGCAGATGCATTTCTGAGTGATAACAGTTTTTAGCACACCCGATGAGACAATAGCACAAAAGATTGCTAAATATTGGTGCTAGTTTTAAATTTTTTTAGAAAATAAATTATTAAATTACTTATCATCTAGTGACTCAAAGTTATATATAGTTATTTTAAGCAGTTCAAGTGCCTAAAAAATATCAATTGATATGTATTTCAATCCTCTAATTTGTGAAAATGTAGCTTTTGTACCTTCATATTATTCATATCAAGATGAGAATATTTATACCTTTACCTAAAGTAACCATTAAATATCATGATATCAATATTATCATGATATTTACCCCTTTCTAACCCTTACTCATTTTTTTAGTCAACCTTGGCAAAATCATGTTCTTTCTAATTAGCCTATAAAGAGTGTGCAAGAGATAATATCTGACTTTGAGAGAAAATGTATGGAAATTGATAGGAAAGAGGAATATAATAATAACCAATAAAATATTACATACCATGTCTATGTATATAAAAATTAAATTGAATCATTGAAAAGATATAATGAGGTTACAAAAGAACTAATACAACAACTACCCATGATAATACAAAGAATTGAGTCAAAAATCCCAAGTTGAAAACAAGAATTAGAAACCCTTGAACCTTAAAGAGAGTATAATTTATTCAAAATTATAAGTTTTAATAATCTTAAACTTATGAAATATCCTAAGACTATTCCATATTGGAAGCCTTCTTAGACCAAGACCCCTAATTATGCCATACCTACTCTTGAGAAAGAGCATTTTCCCATGAAAATCCAAAATTAAGAGATGGAGAAATTTTTAGAAGACAAACCAAGATATTTTCCAAGTTTATTGATCCCTCCACCCATCCCTCAAGTTGATTTTTTCCATGAATATCAATAATGTCAGAGGTTGAATGTTGAGTGAAAAAATAAGTATGAAGCATTAAAGCATGAATCCCTAACACAAGTTTCTTTCCCTTCTTTCAAATAATTTTTGAATGAAACTATTACTTTTAAATATCAAAGCCTTATTAATTCACCTTAAATCCCTCAATATATTCTTCAATTTTCATCAATGCTTCAAGACACCTTCAAATTTGAAAAAGCAAATAAAGAGTGGAAAGAGAAGAATAAAACATCTTCAATTCAATTCTCTTTTCCATTCCTTTGAAGAATATCATAATCAGTATAATAGTATTAAATTATCAAGTTATAATGAAATTATAAGAGTTTTAAATCAATAAAATTAATTATATTTTCCTCCTACCATCTCCCTTTCTGAATGAGGACATATTGTATGTAAGGCAAAAGAAGAACATGTAGGTGAAGAGGAGAATTTGTCAAGAGAAGATGATAAAGAGTTGTGTTGGTAAAATGAGATTAAATTTGGAATATAATAAGATCTTGTTGCAGCCCTTTAGTATCCATTAAAAAATCAAAGTAAAATATCAATTGATCCTCAAGAAGCCTATCATAAAGATGTTTCAAAATATATGGTAGCAACTAGTGAGATTACAGTAGTGGTTTCATAATGTAATATCCCTATACATAAACTAGATAAAGATGAAGAATCTAAAATTGAAGATCAAGAATATTTTTATGAATTATGGTATTATTAATTTTATTTTATTCAATACTTTGAGAATATTATAATTCCTACATCTCCTTGTGAAGACATTGATAGAGCAGTTGTGAAGGTAAATTAGAATGTATTTAATTTGGAAAGTTTTTTTAGTGTGAAAGAGAAACTTGAGGTAAGTATTGAACCACATGATGAGTATATTTATATTTTATATATGCTTATTTCATTTTATTCACTTGGGTACAAGTAAAATATGTTGAAAAGTAGAAAATGAGATGATCCAACTAGAATGGCACTCACACAATAACTTATTAGTCATCTCCATCAACCATATGAAAAAGACCTGAGAGGTTTTTATTTTGAAATAGGTGGATGTTAAGTGTTTTACATATTATTTTTATATTTTATTTTATTCCAAGTTTTTTTATGCACATGTTATGTTAGTATTTTAGTTTTAAATTCCTCCAAGTGTTATCTTGCACATTTTTCAATTGGTAGTTATTCTAGTTTTCAATTTAATAAGTTTTCATGTATAAGTGTTGTGGTTAATTTAAATCATTTTTAGTTTAAAATTAGGTGATATTTTAATATATATATATATATATATATATATATATATATATATATATATATATATATATATATATATATATATATATATATATATTGAGTGTATAGCAGGCAAACATCTCAAAGTAGATTATGTGAATGTTTTAAAGAATAATATTCATGGATTAAAGGTATAAAATTTTCTTAAAATATCATAAAAAATTAATCATGAAAAAATCATTCTCAAGAATAACTCACAAGTCTAAATTTTGATATAGGTTTTTTTTATTCCTCTAACTAGTTATTTACAAGATAATGAAGGCAATTTTCAAATGTTAGTTACATAAATGTTAAGAGGAGTCAGATTAAATGGTAATAGGTAGAGTTTGGGACCCATTTTTTCTAAATATTAAATTATTATTTTTAATTATATATGGTATTGTCCTTATAAACAATCCTCAAGAAGAATAGGTGCTCTAAAACCCTTCTTAAAAACCCTCATGACTCAGTTTTAAGCGGTATGTTTGGATTTTTGAGTTATTTGTTACAAAATAAATGTGGTGTGAGATATTATTTTTAATAAAATACATTTATACACCTTATTAAATCAAAATTTTAGGTAAAATAATGAAAAATGTAAAGGTACAAGTATCAAAGTTTTAAGCAAGCAAGAGAGACAGTCAAAAAAGATAAATTTTGAGAGGTTCAAGTGATCTGTTTGGCACAAAAAATTATTTAAATAATAATATAATTTATTATATGTCTCAATTAAAAAATATTAAGGTATTTATCCCTCATAAAACTCAATTAAATTTTAAAACATAGACCTATAGGTGTTCAGAAATGAAATTGGGCAAGCTAGTCAACACCAAAAAGTGCATATTTTGAGTTTTATTGAATGAAAACTATTAAAATTTTATATATAGGTCTATTTTGATGTCCTTTAATGTTTTAAATTTATTTAAGGTCTTTTAATTACTTTAATATAGATAAAATTCCAATATATAAGTCTAATCATGAAGAGAATGAAGGTTTCTTCACTTTTTTGCTCACAAATAGAGTTAGAAATGGGTGTTTCAAGTTCCTCTAATGAAAAAAATTTATTTTAGAGTTTTTATAACTCATTTAAATATATTATTAAATTCTCATGTAATAAAAACCAATTCAAAATAGGTACAATTCATTGAAAAACATCTCTAAGACAATAAGCAGGCACTTTTTGTGAATTTTTCTTAAGGAGTTTTGTGAAAATTTTTGGATATTTTAAAAAAATTCAAGTTATTAACCACTTATATTTATAAAAAAATCATATGAGTGTTTTTTTAGGCCTGGAACTCATTTTATACCCCCAATCCAAACCAGGGTTTCTTGAGAACAAGAGAGCACATGAGAGCATAAAATGGTGTTTTTTGGAGTTGTACATGGATTTTGGAGCTAAAAAAATTATTTTAAGGTCTATGACACCATATTTTTTCTCATTATTTATTATAATTATGAATATCAATCAATTTTTTGACTCTCACAGTGCATTCAAAAAGCTTGTCAAAGTTGCATAAGATAGACATATAGAAGAAAAACCAATTTGAAGAGATGGTATGGTCATAATCAAGTGTAAAATTATCAATCATATTTAATATATAATTCAGAATCCACATTTTCCCCTATCTCTAAATATGGCACCCCATTTTGGGCTAAATTTAGCAAGTTCAAGTCAACATCAAAGAGCCTTCAATTAACCCTACAAAAGTAGAGTTACAAAAGATGCAAAGGTGGATAAGTAGACTTTAAGTATTGGTAAATATTGGATCCATATTATTAGGAAATATATTCCTTTAAAAATTAAATATGCATCTCACTTATACTAAACCCCCCTTTGAGATATTTTTAGAAGAGACATGAGGCCAAACATGCATTCAAGATAGCTCAAGTTGAACTCTAGGTGTGAAGTCAAGATAAGTCCAATCAACTCAAAATGCAAGTGAAGGTAAGTAAAGTCTAAATTTAATATTCATTAAAAATCACAAGGAGTTAAATTAATAAGATCAATATATTTTCATGATCAAAGCAATTTAACTCAAGACTCGGGCTTGCATGAAGATCCCTTTAAATTTTCAAACATTCAAGAATAGCCTACCTCTCTCCTACCATGCCATATTCCATTAAATAATATTTAAAATAAAATGATACATTTTATTTTAGGTGAAATTAAAAGTGAATTTGAAGGTGGAGTTTAATGTTGAGTTGAATTTTTAGTTAAAGTAGGAGTGAACTAGGACTTGCATGTGGACTCATGTAGAGCTTCTTATATTCTCTATCTCTTATTAATTTATATGTGTACATTCATTTTTTAATGATTATGATGATATTATACCTTTGTCTAATTGAAAATTTTTCAAAATTTATACTACCTCACCTTTGAAGTAATAAAGAACTAATTTTTCCTCCATTTTCAAGTTGTTCATGAATCGTGTTCTTAATGTTCATTGATAAAACTTAGTGAATCATTATGTTTTCTATGTTTATGTATGAATATATCACCTCTATGAAACAAATGATAATGTTTTTGTTCATATAAAGTGTGTAAGTCTGATTTTTACCTAATTTGGAAGTTAATTCAACAAATATTCATTCCTTCCAAGCTAATGTGAGTATTTGTCAAGACCTCTGTGTGAAAAACTGATGCAAGATTCATTGTATGAGAATGAAATGAATGTATGAAATTTATTTAGCTTCTAAAGTATATTAATTATATGGATAATTTATCTTAATATTGGTGCATCACCCCAAAGTTTTAGTTTTCATTTCCATTTTCAGCTTATACATTGTTCCTTTTACCCTTTTCTAATCAATAAAACACTATATGAGAGAGTTTAGAGATAAGTGGGTGAGTTTAATAAACGTAACCATCTCTCCATATATATATATATTTTTTCTATATAATAATGTCACACACACCTTGAATATTTTCCATTGTATTAACATGAGTTATAATAGGTAGAGTTTCTTAGCAAAGTGCACTTCTGAGTGATAACAATTATTGGCATGCCTAGTGGGACATTAACATAGAAGATTGCTAAATATTGGTGTTGGTTATATAAATTTTCAGAAAATAAATTATTCAATTTACTTAGAATCTAATGAATCTAATTTATATTCATTTGGTTTAAGCAATCCAAGTGCATAAAAAACATCAATTGATATGTATTTCAATTCTCTAATTTGTGAAAATGTAAGTTTTGTAACTTCAAATTCTTCATATCAAGATAATAATATTTATGGATTCACATAAATTATACTAGAACTAGTGGGATATTAATATTATTATGATATTTATCCCCCTGCCACCCCTAATCATGTTTTCAATCAACCTTGGCAAAATCATGTTCTTTATAATTAGCCTGAAAAGAGTGTGCAAGAGATAATATTTGACTTTGAGATAAAATGTATGGATATTGATAACAATAGGAACCAATAATAGCATTCATATTGAAACTATGTACATCAACAAGATATTTAATCATTGAAGATATACAATGAGGCTATAAGAGAACTAATACAGTAGTTACCCATGATAGTACAAAAAATTGAATAAAAAATACCAAGTTGGAAACAAGAAGAATTAGAACCCATTTAACCTTAAATAGAGTCTACTTGATTAAAAATTAAAATTTTTAAGACACCTAATCTTATAAAAGAGCCTAATACCATTCCATCTTGGAATCCTTCTTGGACCAAGACCCCTGATTATGTCATGCCTACTCTTGAGCAAGAGCCTTTTCCCATGCCAATCCAAAATCAAGAGATGGATAAAATTGTAGAAGCCAAACCAAGAGAGTTTCCAAGTTTCTTGATCCCTCCACCCATCCCTCAAGTTTAATTTGTCCATGAATATAAAGAATGTTAGAGGTTGATTGTTGAGTATAAAAAGAAGTATGAAGCATTAAAGCATGAATCCCTAACACAAGATTTTTTCCATTCTTTCAAAGAAATATTTAATGAAACTATTACTTACAAATATCAAATACTTATTAATGACCCTTAAATAACTCCATATATCCTTCTATTTTAAGACATACATGAATTTCAAGACACCTCCAAGTTTGAAAAAGCAATTGAAGAGTGGAAAGAGAAGAATAAAACATCTTCAATTTAATTATCTTCTTCATTCCTTTAAGAACATCATAATGAATATCTTAATCCTAAAGTCCCAAGCTGTAAGTAAAGTCTAAGAGGTTTAAATAAATCAAATTAAGTCTCTTTCCCTCCCACCATATCCCTTTTTGAAGGAGGACCTATTATATGTAAGACAAAAGAAGAACATGTTAGTGAAGAGGAGAATTTGTCAAGAGATGATGATCGATAGTTGTGTTGGTCAAATGAGATTCAATTTAGAATAAAATAATATCATGTTTCATCCATTGAGGATCCTTTAAAAAATCAAATTTCAATAGCAAGTGAGCCTCAAAAAACTTATCATGAAGATGTTCCAGAATATATGACAATAATTAGTGAGATTGAAGCAGTGGTTTCATACGGTAATAACCCTATACATGAACTAGATAAAGATGAAAAAGATACAAGTGACAATAAATAATATTTTTATGACTTATGAAAGTATTAATTTTAGTTTATTCAAGACTTTGAGAATATTTTAAGGCCTACATCTCATTGTGAAGACATTGATAAAGAGGTTGTGAAGGTAAATTAGAATGTGATTACATTGAAAAGATTTCTTAGTGTTAAATAGAAAAATGAAATAATTATTGAACCAAATGATGATAATTTTTATATTGGATATATGTTTGATTCATTTGAATATAATTCAAAGAATTTGACAAGCAGAAAAAGAGATGATCTAATCAAAATGGCACTCACATAACAACTTGTTAGTCATCTTCATCAAGCACATGGAAAGAACCTGAGAGGATTTTGTTTTGATCCAAGTGGATGTTGAGGGTTTTACATATTATTTTAATATTTATTTTCCTCTAAGTTTTATTATGAACATATTATGTTAATAGTTTATTTTTCAATTCCTCTAAGTGTTATCTTGCACATTTCTTAGTTGGTAGTTATTCTAGTTTTCAATTCAATAAGTGCTCATACATAAGTGTTTTAGTTTCCTAAGAACATTTTAAGTTTAATATTTGGTGATATTTTCATTATTTCATAACCCAATAGATATAGCTACTAGTCTTAAGTGTTTCGCCGGCAAACATCCCAACAAAGTCGCCATGAATGTCAATAATTTTGCCACCATGGATCAAAGTTGCTTATGTGCATATTTTTAAAAATACTCCATTCATAGATTAAAGGTATAAAAAAGTATTAAAAACATAATAAAACATTTATTAGGTCAAAATAATACTTATAAAAACTCACAATTCCAAATTTTGATAGAGTTTTTTTTATTCTTCTAACCAGTTATTTGCAAGCTAATAAAGGCAACTTTTAAATGCTCGGTACATGAAGGTGAAGAGGATTTGGATAAAATGGTATTAATAGTAGTTTTAGGCCCATATTACCTCAATATTACATGTATTTTTTTCAATTTAAATAGGATTATATTTATGAATAATCATTAAAAAGAATAGGTGCTCTAAAACCTTTATTAAACACTCATGGTTCAGTTTTAAGTAGTATATTTATATTTTTGAGTTATTTATTGAAAAATAAAGGTGGTGTGAGATATTATTTAGAATATAATACCTTTATAATAAGTAATAAATCAAAATTTCATGAAAAATAATGAAAAAAGGCAAAGGTAAAAGCATCATGGTTTTAATCAAGCAAGAGAGACAGTCAGAAAAAATAAATTTAAAGAGGTTTAGGTGATTTGTTGGGCACATAAAATTATTTAAATGATAATATGGGTTATTATATTTAATAATTAAAAAATAATTAGGTATTTATCCCTCATAAAACTCAATAAAATGGCAAAACATAGATCTATAAGCTTTCAGAAATGAAATTGGCCAAGCTAGTCAACACCAAAAAGTGCACATTTTAATTTTTAATGAATGAAAACTATTTAAATTTTACACGGAATTACATTTTAATTTAATTTAATTTTTTAAATTATTTTAATATCTATAATTTACCTAAATAGATAAAAAAAAAATCTAATATACAGGTCTGATCATGAAGGGAATGAAGGTTTTTTCATTTTTTTGCTCATAAATGAAGTTTTAAATGGGTGTTTCAGGTTCCTCCAATGGAAAAAATTGATTTTAGAGTGTGTATAATTCATGTACAGGTCTTAATAATTTGTATTTTAATTAAAAATAATTCAAAATAGGTTTAGCTAATTGAAAAACATCCCTAGGTCAACTCCAGGACAACAAGCAGACACTTTTTGTGAATTTTTATTATGAAGTTTGGTGAGAGTTTTGGAGATTTTAAAACTTTTAAAAGTATGACCCATTTATATCTATCTAAAAATCATAGGATAGTGTTTATTCAAGCCTGAAACTCATTTTAGACCCCCTAATCTAAATAAGGGTTTCTTGAGAATAAGAGAGCATATGAGAGCAACAAATGATGTTTTTTGGAGTTGTACATGGAGTTTGGATATCAAAATTTATTTGAAGGTATAATTGGTGATTATGTTCCAATCATATTTTTTCTCATTATCTATTCTAATTATTAATACCTATCAAGTTTATGACTCTCATATTGAATTCAAGAATCTTGTTAAAGTTACACAAAATAGGCATATAGAAGAAGACCCAGTTTAAAGAGCTACTACAGTCATCATCAAGCTCAAAATTATTAATAATATTTAATGGATAATTAAAAATCCACATGTTCCCTTATCTCTAACTATGGCACCCCATTTTGAGCTAAATTTAGCAAGTTCAAGTCAACAACAAAGAGCCTCCAATTAGCCCTACAAAAGTGGAGTTCTAAAATATGCAAAGGTGGATAAGTGAAGTTTAAGTCTTGGTTAATATTAGATGAATATTTTTAGGTAAGATATTATTTAAAAAATTAAACATGCATCCCACTTATACTACACCCCCCTTTGGGATATTTTTAGAAGAGACATGAGGCCAAACATGCATGTAAGATAACTCAAGTTGAACTCCAGGTGTGAAGTCAAGATAAGTACATTCAACTCAAGATGAAAGTGAAGGTAAATTAAGTATAAATTTAATATTCATGAAATATCACAAGGAGTTAAATAATGACCAAAAAGAGTTAACTGAAGAACATCAAGATGTTTGTATGATCAAAACAAGTTAAATCAAGACTCAGGTTTGCATGAAGAACGCTTTGACTTTTCAAGCATGAAAATTTATCCTCCATATCTCCTACCATGCCATATTCCATTAAATAATTTTGAAACTCAAATGATATATTGTATTTTAGGTGGAATTATAAGTGGAGTTGAAGGTGGAGTTCAATCAGTTGAAGTAAGACTTGAATGTGGACTCATCTGGAGCTTCTTATGTTCTCTCTCTCTTATTTATTTTTATATGTACATTAATTTTTAAATGATTATGATGATATTATTCCTATGGATTATTTAAAATCTACCAAAATATACACTACCTCACCTTTGAAGCAATAAAGAACTGATTTTTCCTCCATTTTCAAGTTGTTCATGAAGTGTTTCTTAATGTTCATTGATAGAACTTAGTGAATGATTATTTTTCCTATGTTTATGTCTGAATATATCACCTTTATGTAGACAATTATAATTTTTTCAAGTCATATAAAGTGTCTAAGTCTGATTTTTACCTGATCTATAAGTAAATTCAACCAATATTCATGCATTCCAAGCTAGTGTGAGTTATTGTCAAGACCTCTGTGTGAAACACTGATACAAGAGTCATTGTATGAGAATTAATTGATTATGTGAAAGTTATATATATTCCAAATTTTTTCCAATATAATCATAATTGACCTTAACAATCACCCCAAATTTTTAGTTTTAATTTCTATTTTCATCTTATACATTACTCCTTTTACCATTTTCTTACTCCTTTTACCATTTTCTCTCTAAACTCTCTAAACTCACACACACACACACACACACATGAGAATAGTATATGCTAGTCAAGTGGGTATGCAATCAAATAGTGGCCCACATGTATACCTTGAAATAATGTTTGGGTAGTATTTGGTAATGTTGATTCCCATACCACTATGTCATTTTGGTCAAATGGTTGTTAATTTAGGCTTAACAGGATCGTTATGAAATTCCTCATTATACCTTTTGATATGTGAGATCAAAATCTATAATACAAGGGTGGAATCCAATACCTAGGTATTGGTGGTTAAATCCACCTCACTTCACTTGATGGTAATCAAACTTAGTCACTTAAGATGAAAAATTTAAGGAATGTTTATAGTCTACTAAAACAAGGGCTTTAGCTAGTGCTTGGTGATGAAATCTAAGTTATTAAACCATTAATAATAAAAAAAGAAAAAGGTCTAACCATTTATGATTTCCAAGATCACCTTACGGCATAAAGAAAGAGCATATTAGATTAGATCTAGGGAGACACGAGTGATTGAACTATTTTTTATTCTTAAGATCACCTTAAGGCATGAGAGAAGAGCATACATGGTTTTAAATCACATACAAAAAATAAATAGAAACATAGAAGAAATATTTTCTTAGTTATTGAACTATAATTATGTGATTAAATTTGTCTACTTTGTAATCTTATTTTAGCAAACCTATGTAACAAATATTATCAATTTATAAATTCAGGTCTTCGTCAAAGGTTTCCTATAAGTTAGAACATATAAAACAAAAAGGATAAAATTATAATACATAAGTGTTAATAAGAAAACCATAGACATTAATGATTATAGCACAAACACTAAATATCAGATATGTTAGAAATCATGATAAAAATACCAAAACTTAGGACATAATTGCTAAACATTAGGATATAAACACTAAACCTCAACTCAAAAATGCCACTAGTAGAACAAAAATGCCACTCTGATGTAGAAATGCCACTGCATGTGCATAAATGCCAATGTATGTGGAAAAACACCACTAAGCATGCAAGAACACCAGTGGGTGTTATAAAAATGCCATTGTTGTTGTAAAAATATCATTGCTTGTGTAGAAATGTCATTACATGTGAAAAAGTGTCACTACTTCTTCATGTGCATAAATGTCATTGTTGTTGCAAAAACATCACTACCATTGCAAAAATATCATTATTTAGGGTATAAATGTCAAAGGCTTATCTATGAGTTACACTAAACATATAAATGTCAATCCTTGGATAAAAAATGTTGTTCCTAAGATTAGAAACACCAAAACATAGAATAAAAATGTTAGTACTTAGAAAAATGGAAACAAAGGCCTAAAATTCTTGAAAACAGTTAGAACTCAAACCTAAAAAGACTACAACCTAATTCAAGCATGTTTAAACATCTCCTAAATAATAAAACAAGCTAGAAGAACACCTCAAAACAAGGAAAAAGTGTAATATACAAAGAGGTGTCCCATTGAGCATGCCAAAAATGTATATGCTAAAATTTAGAGCTATGAAAGAAATTAAGAATAAATCTAATTCCTACTATAAATTAAAACATGAACCTCTAATTAAACAAATAAAAGAGAACTATTTTAACTTCACCTACCAAATGAAGAATCTCATTTGTTGAGTGGATTTTATCATGCAATGTTAAAGGATTGTATTTATGTAATGGGCTTGTACATGACTTTATGTAGCATGCACCTATGAAGAGTGGTGGCTAAGAGATAAAGATATTCAAGAGGTTCAAGAGATCAAAGTTATTAAAATGAAGGATGAAGGGTGCTATTATAGATTTTTAAATGAGAGAATGGATGGTTGAGATTAATTTGGATTTATTTGAATATTTTGATTTTAGATGGATGATATATGATTTTAATTTAATGAGAAAGTTGAGGGAGTTGATTGATTAATGAGTTGGTTGATGGAGTTGAAAGAATTGGTTTAGTAGTTTAATGAATTGGTTGCTTAGTTTAGTGAGTTGGTTGAGGGAGTTGTTTGATTGATTTAATGAGTTGGTTTAGGGAGTTTTTTGACTAGTTTAATGAGTTAGTTGAGGAATTTATTTATTGATTGATTTTTTATGTATGGGCTTAATTAAGATTCAATTAACTAATTAATAGTGATTAACTAGATAATTTTTTATGGGGTGATGTGAGTGATATTATATAGGATTATTATTTAATAGATTTATTAATGTGGTGATATTCTAGAGTGGATTAATTAATGATGGATTGGATGATGATAAAATTAAGGTGTGAAATTAAGTTGATGGAATTAGGGTGTCTACAACCACTTTTATGAAAATGTTCAAGATTAGATGAGATGAGTCCATGTGAAATAATTAAGGAGGATAAAAATTCTAACTTTGTGTGTAATTTAATGTATTAATATTTCAATGTTTAGTGCACACTAAATACATTAAATAGAAGATATAATAAGATATAATTAGATATACTTTGGGATAAAATAAGATATAATTAGAAGATAAATAATAAATAATTTGGTGTATGTTATTTGAAAAAATATTTTGATTATGATGGAATAATAATGACAATTATTGTGTCCCTTATTAATGATGAGCATGTAAATCATCGATAAATGTTAAAATTTTGAAAGTGTATGAACATAAAATAAAATTTAATTAGTTTAATCATTGACAAGAAAATAAAATATTTCACAATAACACCATAAAAAATATTCTAATATTTTGGATGCCAAACTTTATAGTTGCTAAAAACAATATGTCACTTTAAGTCTTCAATTGATTAGAGACAAGAAATTATTTAACTTAGCTTAAAACTATAATATCCCTACCTTGGCAAGGATTAATAATCTAATTTTCATATGTCTAAATGTTGATGTCATTTTTGGGAAGTGTCTCTATGAAGTATGGGAAGGGTATTTATCAAGTGATTTTCTTAAATTATGATGGTTTTTAATTGTGATGTACCTATCAACATATTTGTAGTTATGTCTCTTGAAAACTATTTTTATAAGGGAAGTGTTTTTTGATTTGTAAATATTACTTGAAAATCTGGGGGACACATCTCTAGCTCATTATCATTTACCTAAGTGTAAATCTCCTTTAGAATCCACAACAAAAAAGAGGGGGAAAAGAATGGAGGCTAAAAGGCTTCAATTAGATGCTTTTGATTCAACCCTTGATAGGTCACAAAGAACTATGGATGGTTTTCTCTCCCATAAAGGAAGAATATTCTCCAATATCAGGAAATTATTTTATTTATTAAGAGATTATGCTTTTAGATGGCCCCTATTACTCCTTCAGCTCTGAACTTAGAAGGTGGCCATTTTCTATATGCTTGCATCCCTTGGTTTTTATTGAAGTTTGGTCAATGGCTAGTGATTTTGCTGCAGGTTGGTTATTGTTTGGTTGAAGGTTGTGATGGTTGTTTTTCTATGGCTGCAGCCTTGTTGGTTCCTATGTATTTATTATTTCTAATTTAGTTTCTAGTATTTTTTTGACTTTGTATCCAGTTGTGATATCCCATCAAAAATCTCCTTTTTCACCCTATCTAATAAAAAAATATTACTTGAAAATTGTGATTAAAGTGATGTCATTATGTATTAATATTGTACATATTAACTTTTCTTATTATATTTTAAAAAAACTCAATCATTAATTTTTTCTAAAAATTCAAAGACATAATAGACAAAAGACCTTGAAGAAGAACCATGAAAATTTTTCCATCCATTTTAATGTTTAGGACACATGACTTTTAGAATGATCATGACCTATTGACCATCCTTTTGAATCTTCAAGGCACATGTGCTTCAAGAATGACCATGACCTATTAGCCATCCTTTTGAAATTTTAAGACACCTGACCTTCAAGAATGATCGTGGTCAATCACCATTCTTTTTTCCATTTAGAAAGGAGTTTTTGTCTCTTCCAAAACAAAACATTATTAATATATATTTTTTATATTTTATAAGTTGATAGGTCAATGTAATTGATCAAAATCATTTTGTTTAGATGTTCTCTTCTTTTTTTAGACCTCTATACCTTAGGGAAATGGCCCTCATCATTTTGAATAGAATTAGGAGTGTGTCTACATTATCGTGGGCTCACATTTCATTGGGTCATAGTAAAATTATGAGTATGCCTACACCACTTTAGGCTTTAGATTTTGTTGGGTTCAAGTCATGGTAAAAAATGCCTTGCCATCAATCTATTTCATTTTGTTGTAATAGATATAAATATAATGCCTAACTTACATTTACAAAGTGAAGTTTATTTTAAAATTGGAGCATTTAAAAGTATGTTGGATGTTTACCTCAAATTGCTTCTTCAAGGCATTTTGAACCATCCACATATTTGTGTTTTGCAATGCCTACTCTCACTACATTGTCATTAAAGACATCGAAAGTCTTTTTTAAAGTAGCCTCATATGGTCATTGCAAAGTTATTTAGAAAATCTCAAATTTAATAATAAAAACATAACCTAAGGTTATAATCTTAATACACAAAAGCATCCCAAAACACAATAGTAAACTTATATTTAAGCACAATTGAAAAAATGTATTACCTCTTTTGTAGTTTTGATTGACACATAGAACATCCCAAAACAAATCAATATGCTTAAATTTTTTTTAACTCATTGCCCCTTTTATTAAAAAAATGTAAGTATGGTCAATTTATATCTAATAGGGGAAAATGACATTATTTCTTACTACATGCATCTTAATAAAAATTGAAAATGCAAAAAATCCTTACAATCGAGGGATGCAAAGGAGATGGGACAATACGTCACCCAATCTAAAACTTGCATAAGATAATAATCGTATTCAATTATTTTCAGTCAAGCACTGCAATTTTGGCACTTCGAGTGAAGCCGCAGAGTTTTGGAGCAGAGGACGGGTTTGTTTTGCCTAAGTGTTGAAGCGCAGCGGAAGCTACCAAGTGTCGTCCTCAAAGCGCAGTCCCTTTTTACCTTTTATTTCTTTTTATTTCAATTTTGGCCTAAGTATTGGATTTAAGCAGAAGCGGCCATGTGTCGGCCTCTGAGAGACGAAGATGGACAGTTGGCGACTTTTGAGGACCTCTTTATAATTTTTTAGAGAACCATGGATCGTGCCACGTACCTAATAGCAGTTAAATAGAATGCACCATGTGTCAGCATCCACATATCATAAGAGGCACCCGTGTTTTCTATTTTGACAAAGACTTCCGATGAGCTGAGCGACAGAGAGAGCGGAAAACGCCAGGTGGCAGTTGCGGAGGCCCTGAATTACCTTTTGAAGAATCAGTGGAAGCCACCACGTGTTGACTGCCAAGATCCTTTGTTTCAATACCTGGGTCCATGCTTTCCATTCAACACATAAAGGCATCATTCATTTTGCTAAGTATCAAAGTGCAGTGGAGGCTACCAAGTGTCACCTTCTAGGTCCCTCTCTACTCCATCCCCAAAAAGTGGAGGGCGCCACATAAACCTAGAAGGAGAAGTGGAAGATGCCACGTATCTTCCTAGAAGCCGCAGAAGCCTCCATGCGTCATCACCTAAGAGATCATCTTTGAGTGTCATCACTGAATAAAGATTGTGGTGGGCCTCAGGAGTTACTTCAAAATCCATGGAAGTTGCTAGGTGTCGCCATCCTTAAGAGCCTGTTATGATTCTCGAATAAAACTACAACACAGCCAAGGAAAGGGAGAGGGCCACGTGTCTTCGATGAACCTGACAGAGAGTGCCAAATGTCATTTTCTGATGCCTAGAGGATTTTTATAAAATTGACGAAGTGTCATCTCCCATTTCAAACATAACGGGGTGTTCTATGTACCTGTTACCACAAAGCAAAATAGAGGGAAAATCAACTGGAATTAATTCAAGTAGATGGAACAGTTCATCTAGTAGATTTTTGGAGCCCCCCATAGCATTGAAGGCGTCATTTATTTGTCCCTTGTGAGCAAAGGATGGAGAAGATTACATGGGAAAGGGGATGATGAAAGGAGTGATCCAAGGCTATATAAGCAAGATTGCAAAATCTAAAAAGGTTGGGGGGAGTTCTCATAGTTTTAGACTTTTTGAGGTTTGTGACCAGTAATATCATTTGCTCTTGTCTCAATTTTCTTGAGTTGTAAGGTTGATATAATTGTGCATGTTTCTGTGCCCTTTATGTGGCTGAATGAATTAAGGAAATTTGAGCTCCATGCCTTGGTTGGTGTTGTCTATGTCATTTGCAAAGTAGTCTATACTATATATTTTCTAGTGTTGTGATTGGAAATGTTATTTGCTTTTGTCTCATTTTTTAGAGTCTGAAGTTCTACATAACTGTGTGTGACTTCTGTGCCTCTTATGTGATTAGAGGATTCTACTAAGAAGATAGAACACTATGCCTTTGTTGACAATTCCTATATCTCAGCAAAAGACTCCCCTATTGTGAGCCTTCTATTTCTATTATTCCAATCTTTTACATTGATCATGCACTTGTCTGCTCTTAAATGTAATAGAATCCTATAATAGTCACTCTGTGCTCAGGTTAGGATTAGAATTATGCTCATGCGCATCACCATAGATAGGTTTTAATTCATGCATTTTGTGTTTTTGTTAATCTCCTATCCCTTTTCCCCAACACCTATAAACAAAAGAGACCAGCTTCTTTAAAACCTGGAGGTTGTTTCAAGCTGCATCGTCCCATAGCTTGAAACTTCCCATTGTTGATTGGCTAGGATCTAAAAATTTTTTATGCCATCAACAGTTTCTGGCATGCCCAGTGAGACCAATCTTTCAAAGAGTTGAAGAATTTTGGTGTATTCTTCAGCCAATCTACCTTTGGAGGTTTTTATTGACACCAACAATGACTCTGAGTCATTAGCCAATCAAGTAGTATCATCAAGAAATCCCTTTGGTATGTATAACTCTATAACTCATAGCTATGAATCTTATTCTCCTTATATATTTAATCAAGAAGAAACTTCTCCTGGAATTATGTCAAGTAATGAGGATGCACATGGCCACGAGCTATACTAGTTTTATGCCCAGCCTAATCTCATTTTTACCTTCAAGAAAGCATTGCTAAGATTTAAAAATATGTGTTAGAGCTTGACAGTAGAAGGGGATATGGCCAAAAGATTCCTTGTCATATCATCTATCAATTAAGGGAAGCAATAGATCTGATTAAAAGTGAGTGGGATCCCATTGAAAGGGCAAATTGGCAAGAACTTACATATGAGATGTTAGAAGTGTGTGGATTGATTGTGTTCCTAGAAGAGAGGCTAAGAGTTCATGAGAACCAACCTTACCAAGTCTACCAAACTTCATATCCACCACCACAAATCCCATATCAGACATATGCCACCCCTATTCATGAGCAGGGTCAAACCTGTCAAGATCACTTCCCCAATAACATAGAACCTATAATAGCAGTAAGAGAAGAGGATCCCAAACTCTCACTTTCCCCTCAAGTCCCTTCCACCCCTACTCAAGAAGCTTCTTATTTTCCATCACAACCTTCTTCTTCATCCCCTTTTGAAGAAGAATATATTTTGAAGGAGGCAATTGACTATGCAGAAGAATATGCTCAATTCATGGCTAGTCAAGAGGATTCCATAAGTACAGATGAGGAAGAAATCACCGTAGATTCCCTTTTTGATGATCAAGAAGATAAGCCGCAAGCTTTTTCCTTCACTTCAGATGAGGAGGAGATAATTTCTAAACTTTTCCTTACTTTGCAAGAAGATACAGAGGAACATGGATACTCCCTTGATCAAGTCATTGAGACAGATGACACTATCTTATAAGAAGGCTATGGATTGGCCAAGTATGGAGAAGACAACATCAAGACTTAGCTAAATATGCAGAAGGAATGCCAGTTTTCAGATTCATCCTTTCAAGAGGATGAAATCATCAAAGAGCATACTAATGCAATAAAGTTGGAATCTGAAAAAGATGAGCTGAAAGATAATGGATATCAAAAGGCACAGAGTGAAGAACCAATAGCCAATGATTTATTGATGACACCCGAAAACATGAAGAACCAATATTCGATAGGCATTCAAGGACAAGAAGAGTTCATAGGTGTCAAATACATGTTTTGCTCAGACTCATTTAAGTGCAGGCAAATTCGTGTGGCTGGCGCAGAGGACATCCCATCAAAGGTATACCCATTGCAATCACTGGTATGGAAACACAAGTTGGCTTGCATAAAGAAGACATTGGAAAGTTTGTTTTTGATCTTGGAGGAAAATAAGGATTTGTAATTAATATAGTTATGTAGTTTCCATTCCTGCATTGCTTTGTTTTATTTTTTGCTTTCCAGCTTTTCTTTTAAAATAAGCATTTTAAACGCAGAGTCGGCGTCTTAGAAACTTTAAATTCTTTAAATTTTGCCACAATAAATGCTTCCTCAAATATTTTGAAATCTCCAAGGTACCTTGCACCGCATAATGTGTCTGCCTCACTGTTTCCTGAAGATTGAGTAGGATTTGCTAACGATCACCTTGATTTAATGCTATTTGGGACTTGATAGGCCCATAAATATCTCTTAGCAAATTTTAAAGTTTACAAACTCTCAAGCATTCCTACAAAAATATCTTTCTCATTTTGATTATGGTGCCTAGTGAAATTTATTGAAGTAAGCATGTTTTTATCTTGCGAAAGGTTCATACCAGGTTATTATACAAGAGATTTAGAGATGGCGAGAACATCATAAACACCCAAGAAGAGAAGAAGGGTGCAATTCCAATTAGACCCAGAAGAGGAAGAAGAGCCTTCACAGTGCCCAGTGCAGAGCACTACAACTTCTCCTCAAGTAGGAATTACTCCCTCTCCTCCCTCTCAATCCATTCCTCACCCTGCCGGCATGGTGCCTCCACCTAGCCAAATGACACCTCCCGCCACTGCTGCCATTCCCATTTTGCAATTCACCTCATCCTTAATGCCTCAAGCCTTAACATTACCCTATTTTCCCCCTTCCATTCCTAGAAATATGCCCCTGCAACTCACCCCTACACAACCAATGGCTCTCCAATACAGCCTGCCACAAGGATTTCCCTTTGTAGGGGGACATATTGCATCCCCTTCCACCTTCTAGATGCACGCTGATGCCATAAGGAAGGCAAGAGAAGCCCAATTGGAGAAGAAGAGGAGTAAAGACAATAAAGCACCGGTGGTTACACATTTGAGATCACATTTGACCCCATCCAATAGCAGTTGATGGTGACCCATTTGTTGCCCAACGTTGCCAGGCCAAGCGAACAAATGCGGCCGAAAGACTACACCATGAACGCAGTGGCCATTGACATGTCCCTATTCAGGCCTTAATACATAGTCGAGCTCATGAACGAATCCACTTCTGTGGTCATATAAGATTATTTGAGGATATCAAGGAGACTATAGAAGATGGAGGCTGACCTGGCCACAAAAAAGGCAAACTATAGTAGTTTGGTTGAACAAATAAACCAGAAGGACAATGAGATAGCTAGTCTGCAAAAATAGTTGCAAGATATTATTTCCCTCCAGACTCAATAGGCAATTCAAGCCCAAAATGATTCATTAAAGACAGATCTTGTGCTTGCAAAGGATGCAACAATAGCTCTAAGACAGGAAAATGCAACATTGCAGGGAAGAGTCGAAGGACTCCAACTACAGGTTACCCAATCATAGTAAAGGTTGCTAGAAAAACAAAATAAGGCTACGACTTTTCAAGCCCGGCTCCAGGCAGAGCAGTAATGGACCATGCAACTAGCAATTGAGCTAGCCAATAGGCCGAGAGATATAGGAGTGGTGCAACTGGTAAAGGGCCTTTATGAGTCAACGTGGGAGAGAATCTCTTTAGAGATTTTCCAGCTCAGGCCAGTTTTCACCTTCCTCCTCAAAGCACAGTAGTTGTGTGAGAGGGTCAAGAATCTAGTACAAAGCACTCTAGTCATGATATCTAGAAGAGTCACAGACTCTCATTCTTTACTAGAGAAGCTCTACAGCTCAAGGGATGTAACATTGGCAGCTGCGGGGATTCTTGACAGAATGGCCACCATGAAATAGGTCAATGAGGAGCTTAGTCGTAATGCCACAGCCAACAATTGTAGAAGCTGTCTTGATGTCGTCAAAGAAGGCATCGATGAAATGAGGCAACACATTGAAGATCTGGTGCGACTAGGCCTTCTTTCCCTATTTATGGATGTGAGGACAGTGCTGATGGTGGACCAAATCCAACCATTGATGCTGGCCAGGCAAAGGGATCAAATAATTTTTCAGAGCTTGTGGGATGATTCTCCAACCTCTGAGGTTGAAACTATTCTAATTCCTATTTTATGGATAGAATCCAAGCTGAGTGCCACTACCCAGGTCCTGTAAACCTTCTCACACAAGGGTCTCATTAGCTTAGATTTGGCTTTTGATGAGTTGCAAAATAAGCAAGGATTATCTGACCATGAGTGGTCTATCTTTCAGACAGCTCTTTTGAAGCTATAAATTTTGAAATTTTGATCGAACGAGAGTCAGGGTCTTTTTGAGCAGGCTTAAAATCCCTGATGGTTGCCAATAACTATAGAGTAGTTTCCTACTCTACGTCATATTCAATTATTTTCAGTCAAGCACTGCAATTTTGGCACTTCGGGTGAAGTCATAGAGTTTTGGAGCAGAGGATGGGTTCATTTTGCCTAAGTGTCAAAGCGCAGCAGAAGCTGCCAAGTGTCATCCTCAGAGCATGGTCCCTTTTTACCTTTTATTTTTTTTCATTTTAATTTGGCCTAAGTATTGGATTCAAGTGGAAGCGACCATGTGTTGGCCTCTGAGAGACGAAGATAGATAGCTGGTGACTTCTGAGGACCTCTTTGTAACTTTTTAGAGAACCACAAATCATGCCACGTACCTAGTAGTAGTTAAACAGAATGCACCACGTGTCAGCATCCACATATCATAAGAGGCACCCATGTTTTCTATTTTGACAAAGAATTTCAATGAGCTGAGTGACAGAGAGAGTGGAAAGTGCTAGGTGGCAGTTACGGAGGCCCTGAATTACCTTTTGAAGAAGCAGTAGAAGCCACCACGTGTCGACTACCAAGAGCCTTTATTTCAATACCTGCGTCCATGCTTTCCATTCAATACATAAAGGCGTCATTTATTTTGCTAAGTATCAAAGTGCAACGGAGGCTGCCAAGTGTCAACTTTTGGGTCCCTCTCTACTCCATCCCCAAAAAGCGGAGGGCGCCACATAAACCTAGAAGGAGAAGTGGAAGATGCCACGTATCTTCCTAGAAGCCGCAGAAGCCTCCACGCGTCATTGCCCGAGAGATCATCTTCGAGTGTCATCACTGAATAAAGATTGTGGTGGGCCTCAGGAGTTACTTCAAAATCCATGGAAGCCGCCAGGTGTCGCCATCTGTAAGAGCCTATTATGAGTCTTGAATAAAACTACAGCACAACCAAGGAAAGGGAGAGGGCCACGTGTCTTCGATAAACCCGGTGGAGAGTGCCAAATGTCATTTTTCGATGCTTAGAGGATTTTTATAAAATTGAATAAGTGTCCTCTCCCATTTCAAACATAACAGGGTGTTTCGTGTACCTGTTATCGCAAAGTGAAATGGAAGGAAAATCAGCTGGAGTTAATTCAAGTAGATGGAACAGTTCATCTGGTAGATTTTTGGAGCCCCCCACATCATTGAAGGCACTGTCTATTTGTCCCTTGTGAGCAAAGGACGAAGAAGATTGTGTGGGAAAGGGGATGATGAAAGGAGTGATCCAAGGCTATACAAGCAAGATTGCAAAATATAAAAAAGGGAGGGGGGAATTCTCATAATTTTAGACTTTCTAAGGTTTGTGACTAGTAATATCATTTGCTATTGTCTCAATTTTCTTGAGTTGTAAGGTTGATATAATCATGCATGTTTCTATGCCCTTTATGTGGCTGAATGAATTAAGGAAATTTGAGCTCCATGCCTTGGTTGGTGTTGTATGTGTCATTTGCAAAGTAGTCTATACTGTAGATTTTCTAGTGTTGTGATTGGAAATGTTATTATCTTTTGTCTCATTTTCTGGAGTCTGAAGTTCTACATAACTGTGCGTGACTTCTGTGCCTCTTATGTGATTGGAGGCTTCTACTAAGAAGATAAAACACTATGCCTTTGTTGACAATTGCTATATCTCAACAAAAGACTTCCCTATTGTGAGCCTTCTATTTATTTTATTCTAATCTTTTACATTGATCATGCACTTGTCTGCTCAGGTTAGGATTAGGATTATGCTCAGGTGCATTGCCATAGATAGGTTTTAATTCCTACATTTTGCATTTCTGTTAATCTCCTATCCCTTTTCCCCAACACCTATAAATAGAAGAGTTTTCATTTCTGCCACTATTTATTTTAATCCTCATATTTATAGATGGCATACTATATTATTTTGGGTGGTAATGCCACTAAAAGACTCTAATTTATAAATTACCAAAAGCATGCAAGCAATATTTTGTGACAATTCAGATTTCTCCCTTTAAAAAATGATTTCTCATTTGGTACATGATAAAATCTCAGTGTCCTATGTATATTATCATATCATATGGTTCTGGTGGATGCAATAAAAACAAGTGGATGATTAGTATTGGGGATAGTATATAATCTCCAAATATACCCAAATTTTGAAGGACGACAAAGGAAGATAGGAGGTATATATATATATATATATATATATATATATATATATATATATATATATATATGATTTGTTTGGGACTCATCAGGTGTTTAGTCTTAGTTCCATCCAAAAAAGTAATCATTAGATAAAGTACAGTTGACATTAAATGTAATTATAATTATATTTTAATACATTCCAATTATATCTGGTGATACTTTAATTAAATGCTTACAGTTCCATCTACCTAATACATGTGTTTTGGTACTTCCTAGTGGGTTGGCTTTGATATGTATAAGCAAAAGGTACAATTCCTTATATGCATACCAGACACTCTTTGGCAGCTCATAAATCTAAGACTCCTGACAACATAGAACTCAAACTTAACATAGAAAAGAGTATTCCTAAACGATTTTGTTAGGCCAAACAAAATATTTCCACCTTAAGAGAAAAGGTCACTTAAAGAGAAATTGATCTTTATTAATAGAAGTAATATATAATTGTAAATTTTTCAAATGTACTATAATTTGAGGCTAAAACTTTTGATTTTATTTTTGGTTGTTTGGGTGTTCCAAAAATATTTATGCATTACAATGGGAATTTCTAATTTTCCATTTATTTTTAGTAGAAGAGGTTTCCCTCTATTTTTGGCACCATTGCACTTAGACATGATGCCATCTACTCACAAACAAAAACTCACAATTGCTAATAAATGCATAAACCTGCCAAACAAAGTGTTTCTAAATGTGGTTTGGAGTCGACCATACTTTGAAATGAAAACTCTAAATTTTTTAATCATCTTTTGTTTTTGGATCCACCATTTAAAAGAGCACTAAAAAAATAGAGCATATCATAGTAACATCATAGCAGATCATAACAGCAACAACCACAGAGTAGACTCAATAGAGAAACATACTACAAAAAAGTAGAGGAAGGTTTGTTGATCAATTTTATGATTTGTTTATTTTTTTGATTCCATATTTTATCTTTCACATGTTCCCTTTTAGTCAAAATATCCTTCACCTTTCAACTCAAAAAATTGCTTTCTTTCTCAATTCTTTTGATATTTTAATCTGTTGCTCAAGTTTTTTATTTTATTTGGGATCTGCGTTTATATCTCTTTAACATTGTAGAGATGGATTTTCTCTTTCTTCTGCACATCCATGTCCAAATTGGAAAATTTCAATGAATGCATATGTATGAGGGCATCTGTGTCTTTCTTCTCCTTGACAATAATTTATTGTTCTCTATTTTTTTAAGTAATTTTAACCAACCATCATGCATATGTGACCCATCTATCTCTATCTATATCCTAGACTCTATAAAAATTAATATTAATAACCAAAATATATATATATATATATATATATATATATATATATATATATATATATATATATATATATATATCTTAAAGACCAAAACTGATAAGTCATTCAAATGTATAAATTTAAGGTAGTTAATTGAAAATTATAAATTAGGATAATCAAAATGAAAAGACAATTCAATTATATTGATTTATTTTTATTGTAGTTTTCTTAATTGTTTTCTCTGAGAAACATCTTTACCATCACCTTTATTATTGACGCATTCTCATATTTGAAGCTTGAAACACCAAAAAAATGACTTTCTTAAGAATTAGGTTAACTATGCAGGGAAAAACTATATGAATTTTTTTTCCATAAATAACTATGTATATCCATTTCAAGAATATCTCTAGAGTGTCTAGAATAACTAATAAAACTAATGATCTAACACTTTTTAGAAACGTAATTTTTCATATTTTTATTATTTATATAATATAATATACTAATAAAATGTTCCAATAATTAAATTCTAATGACAAATAAAAATAACCCTACTATAATTTTTTTCAATATATTACTATGTAAGAAAGACTTACTCTAAAAGCTAATTTAATTGTTGAAAACTTATAAATGATATTATATAAGAATATCAGTGTCCTTCCACCTCACCTTGATGCATAAAATCTTTGAACATATCTCTAATAAATGACGAGGAAAGTCAATATGTTTTTTTTGGATTAAAGTTTAGACCGAGTACATTTCATCATTATGGCCTTTTTTTTTGGTTATATTTTGTCACTTGATTATTTATTTTTAAATTATAGTTTTATCAATGAATTAATTTTTAAAAATATTTATAAAATTATTTAAGTTTTTAAAATATATATGTATTAATAATAAATATTATAACTTTTAATACAATTTTTTATTATACATGTTTTATATAATTTATTATAAAAAAATTTATTTATAATTAAACATTTAAAATTTTCTCATTTTTATAAAATATTTTATTTATTATATAAAAATATTATTTATTGAATTTATGATTTTATTTTTCAATCAACAGATACAAACAAATTATTTATATATTTCACATTTAAAATGTTGTTAAAATGAACTATAAAACTTAAAATAAATATTATAAATTCATTTTTTTTAATAGGAGGAAGAAACTTCTATTTTTCATTATGAAGGGAACCTCTATTTTTTATTCTCAATTCATAAATAGTTACAAATCAACTCCACTTTATTTAAATGCTTACACTTCCACTTGCCTAATATATGTGGTTTATATTAGTGGTTTGGCTTTGATATGAAAAAAAAAACTCAGATTTAATACCCCTGACAACATTTTACTCAAAGTTAACATGGAAAAGAATATTCCTAAATGCTTATATTAGGGCAAACAAAATATTTTCACTTTAATATAAAAGGGAATTTGAAGAGAGTGTGAAGAATTTTGGATATTCTAGATTCACCTCTTTGACATAAGAAGGAAACTTTTATTTTTTAATAAATAATTGTTGATTGGTAGTTATTTATTAAATATTAATAAATTAATTTTTTAAGTTAAAAAAGATAAGTGAATAAATAAAGGTGTTTTTTTATTTTTTAGTTTTTATAATCAAACTTCTATTTAAACTATTGAAAAGATATTTTTTTTTAATATCAATGTATTTTTACAGGGCAAAAATTATATGTGAATGTCCACTGTTATTTAAGGAACTCAAATGTTGTTTATTCATTATATACGAGACTTATTTAACATTCAATTGATTTAATATTCAACATCAACATTGTATTTTTTATGTATCATATTTGTTGTAAAGCTTTTTCAAAAAATTAAAAAAAAATTAGACAACTCAAACTTATTCGCTGATTTTTTTAGGGGAAGTAAAATTTGAGACAAAACTTAGTAAGTCAACTACTAAAACGTTTATCCATATAGATTGTTGATGAGAATAACATGACACAATTTCAAACTATATTTTAAGCTTATTATTTTAAATAATAATAATGGTATAAGACTATTGTTTCAGGGTTGTCTTATAAAGTTAGCATGGCCAAGCCATGCTTGCATTTTTTCTATGTTGTGTCAAGAAGGACCAAGCATGGTCATATTTAAACATATGTAGTGTAGTTTTATGTCATGATTTCATTTTTTATATGTTTTTTCAAGAAGGATCAATCATGGTTATATTTAAAGACATATATTGCAATTGGAGCTGATTCAAATTTAATAAAAAAAAGTTTTTTTGGTTTTCATATTTTTTTTGGTAAGCCGAGAAAATTGAGAAAAAGTAGTAGAGTGCCCTTTTTAACATTACAAGTCACTCTTTTGGAATTATTAACATTTATGCCTCAAATAATGCTTTGGAGCATACCCATTTATGCTGATAGATAGCAGATGATCTCCTTGTTGCCCATTGGGTCTTATGTGGTGACTTTAATATAGTGGCATCTCCCAAGAACAAAGTGGGCCACTTGTCAATGTGGTGGGAAAATGGTAAAATGGAGGCATGATGTTATATGTGAATTAAATGGGGCTTTTATGACCTCAATTTAATATGTCACCCTGAATGTGGAGTATGGTACACCTAGAGTAATCTTAGGGAAGGCCCCGATCAGATTTTGAAGTACCTAGATAGGGTAATGATGTCTACCCAACCATACTTTTCCTTTGATAACAATTTTTCCCCTCTGATGTAGGTGCTACTATATTTTGGGCTTTTCAACCACTCCCCTATTCATTTCAAAGTGACGTGGCAATTCATGGAACCCAAAGTCCATAAAACGTAATTCTTTCTTAATAATTCTCTGCTCAAGCATGGGCCCATGGTGGCACACATTCAAAGAGTATAGAATTTGGATCCACATCCATCCCAATAATCTAGTTAGATTCTCTGGTGGGATGACACCATCAGAAGGACATCTCACTTTCTATGAATCTATGGCCGCCAACTTGCTAAAATTTAGAGACACTCTTAATCTGCTACTTCCTCATAGTTGAGTCACGTGACGTTAACTCTGGAAAAGGATTCCTTCAATGAGATCTTATATGGTAGATTATCCTCCTTGTGACATTGCATCCAGATTGTAAACAACTACAATACATGGGGAGCTCAAGTCAAAGCCAGGCTTCACTAGCTCAAAATAGGGGACAAAGCTTTAAAGGATTTCTTTCAAATGTTGTGAGCCAAGAACCTAAAACAATAAATTCAAGTCATCTCTGAGGCTAGAAACATACTCACAGAGACCCCACATATTATTCAATCCTTCATCTACCATTATCAATAAGGGTTCAAAGCTCAAGTGCCCTTGACTGGGCATGAAATTACCCTTCAACAATGTCTCACAGTGGTGCCATGCAAACTCACTCCCACCTAGCAGGTGGATTGTGATAAGCTCCTCATTGTCGATGATTTACATGAGGCAATGTCTCACATGGCAAATGACAAATCTCTAGGCATTGATGGACTCCCCTATGAACTTTATAAAACTCTTTGGGACCTTGTGGGTTTTGATTTGTATAAGTTTTATCAATAAGCCTTTCACACACATTCTTTAGGAAAAAACATAAATAAAGGAAACATTCAATTCATACCTAAGTAGTGAGATCCTGAGTTGATCTATAACTGTCATCCCATCACACTCCTAAAAGTTTTCTACAAAATCATTGCCAAGGTTTTGGTGATCCAACTTTGCAATATGTTGCCTCTCATCATGTACCCTGAACAAATAGGTTTCATCAAAAGCTGATATATTTTGAACAACATTATAGTGGTCTAGGAAGGGATGGACTAGGCCAGAAAGTCTAAGAAACAAGTTATGTTCATTAAAATTGACTTTGAAAATGCTTATGACCGTATCAAATTTCCATTCATTCTGGCCATGCGTAGAGCCCTGGGATTTGGGCCCAACTTCATCCAAACCGTATATATGTTTTTTATAAATGCCTCAACCATCCTCTCCATTAATAGAGTCACCTATGAGCAATTTGGTGTTTTTTTCTCTATTCATCAAGGGTGCCTTCTAGCTCCTACCCTGTATGTGCTTGCAACCAAGGGTTTTGGATATCTTCTTAGCAACGCCCAAGCTAGGGGCATTGTTAGTGAGATTTATCTCCCTCCAGATCCCACAAATATGCATGAAGATATGCAATTGCTTAGTGGTCACTTTACAAATGACCCTTTCCTTACTCTCATTGAGGATGAGACCAATGTGGACAATGCCTTGTAGTGTCTCAACACCTTCTGCATGGCCTCTAGTTCCAATATCTAATGGTAGAAAACTCATTGCTATAGGAAATCATACCTCTGTCTATTAGTGCAGGCTACTAAATATGGTTGGAAGTGGATCCAACATGATGAAATCTTCAAATTTCTTGGCATCCCCTTTAATTTTGATGCCTCACCACCCTTGTTGTGGCAATATGTTGTAGATAGAGTTGTTAAAAAGCTAGAATATTAGGTGACCAAATCTCTTTCATTAGCAAGAAAATTTCAAATCTACTCAAAAATACTTTCGACCACCCATGTGTACTACTCTTCATGTTGGGTGTCTTCTAAAAAATCTTACCAAAAGCTGTAGAAATTTCTTAGGGACTTCCTTTAGGCCAATTCTCCTCATGGTAAAGGATTCCATAGGGTGGCCTAGGAATATTGTTGCCTCACACGAGATGCCAGAGGGATGGGGCTCATTGACATGGCTTGGAAAGGATCTACCTTATGTGTCAAATGGATTATGCAGACCATTGAGGGAAAAGAAGCTTAGAAGGTGTTATTCTAACACTATACCTCCTCAGGCTTGTCTAAGGGCAAGATAGCCTAGAAAGGGCTCAACTTTTATAATTTGCTAATCATTAAATCTCTCATTCAAATAATAGGGTCCTTTGTGGCTAAAAGCATCTGGAAGGCATGGGAAAAGGTCAAGCCATGGCTTCTCTGGAATGGCTCAGGGTTTTGAGATGGGTTATTTGTAAACACCCACTAACTCTGGTGGTCACATATTATTAATTACAATGAAGTTCCCCTGGAAGAGGTCCCTTGGATCAACACTCTCAAGTTATTCCTTAGGGGTATTCATATTGTCTAGTATATTTACTACAGGTGATATCACACTTGGCTATCCTGGGAAGATGTGAAAACCAAATTTTGGTTAGCCAATTCTGATCAAGAATCCTACTAAGAGATGTTTAATGTTGTGTCATCCACCTTGCACCACAAAATTTTTGTACATTCCACTCATCCTTGGTAGAAGGAATGGAAGTAATATGTGGAAACTCACTTTTTCAATTGCACCCCTCAACTTGGCTATGGATGGCTCACCCACCATTTGCCCATGGTGGACAAGCTTAATTCCTATTGGGGACTACATACTTTTGTTTATGAGTGGAAATTCCATTTTAGCACTGTTTGGGGGGCTTGCATGGAGCCCAAACTAGCTCATTTTGCTTGGTGTATATTGTACAAAGGCTTACTTATGGTAGAAGGCTCATCCAGGTAGGAGTTCCCCTTCCCACTTCCCCTTTTTATGGCCATCTCAAGATGCTTCCTCATATTTTTTGGTGTTGTTTTAAAGCTCAAAGGGTCTGGATGTGGATCAACGATCTCTTCAGGCCTTCCATCCTGATTTTTTCATTGACAACATATCTTATTTAGAGATAAACCCATGTTTCCCTTTAAATACACCCAAGTCTGGTATATTTTCAGAGTGGAGATTCTCTTCTAGCTTTGGAAAGAAAGAAATAATGATGTGTTTAATAATGTTTCTTTAGATTGTAATTTTATGCTTTGAGAAATTCCTCTATCATCTCAAATGTTCTTTTGTAAATTTAAGTTCAATCCAACAAAGGAGTTATAGAGCTTGGGTACCTTCAGGATCTCCTCTCATTAGGGAGATGCTCCTTGTGCAATCACTCATGTTCTTCCATCTTTGTCCACGAACCCCAAACTAGAGGATATAATTTCTTTACCACTTTGTGGTGGGCACCATTGCATCTATTCTCAACGTCACTCTCACAGTGGTACCCCATACCAATGCATGATCCCTCCTAGGCAGCAGTGAGGGTGGTAGCCTCCACCTCCTTCCCCAACTGGGCAGGATGGTTGGGATGCTCCTTCTCCTCTTCCATGCCTAGATGCTTAAGGGTGCCACTTGGATATCAATTGGACATGATGGACAAGTTTCTTAGGCTCTCTATGACCATTTCACCCACTCAAACATAGGAAGAAGAAGATAACAAGGACACTACTCAAGCTACTGGCCAAGATCCTATTCTAAATGGTGATGACTTGCCAAGATCAGGCTAGGGTCCTGATGATATGGATCCTCCACCTTTTGTCCTTTCTCTTGATACTTAAAATTATCTTTTATTATGACATTATGACTTGTTCCTAGGTAGGGCCTAGTTGTTTATGGTGCTTCTATTTTTGGTTCCTAGGCTTTACCTAGTGTGACTGCATGGCATGCTCTCATACTACCTATATTTTTATGTTAATTATTTGTATATTTATGTTAATTTAATATATAGATATATTTCATCAAAAAATAGTATTAGAGTGATGGGTGGGAGTCTATATCTGATACAACGGACCCTCCAGGGGTCATTAGTTGGATACAAAGTTTGGTAACCTCCTTTGACTTTTTTTACTATCATGTTCATCGTTGCTACCTAGTTGTCTTTTTCTTTGTATTTGGTGGTCCTTTGCTTTTGGGGCCTAATAGAGACTATAAAATGGCCATTCTAGCTTTAAAATTCCAACCCAAACATGTCGATAAAGATAGTTTGTCGATTGGGCTAACAAGTCAGAATATATGACCCCCACTGACCAATTTTTGGTCTATTACGATATATTTAGCTGCAAGAGAAAATTCATTACCACATCTCCCTCACATTTAGTTAGAGAGAATCTTCCTATGTTTTTTTATAGGACTCATCCATGAAAGTGTTAGAGATGATGGATTGTCTCTAGCCCTTGCAGCTATCATGTAATGCATAATGGAGTTTAGCTTAGTTTACACACTTAGGGACATTGAGATTCTCTTCAAGGATGCATCCAATCAACTATAACCTTCACTCTTTGGGCTTGATGGAGATTAGATAATGGCCATTATAGCCTTAAAATTCCCATATAAACATTTTGGTGAAGATGGTTCATCAATTAGGCTAATGAATCAAGATATATGCCCCCACTGACCAACTTTTGACCCTTTAAGAGAGATTTAGTTGCAAGATAAAACTCATTACCAAATCTCATTCGTATCAAGTTAAAGAGAATCATCCTAGTATTTCTTAGAGGACTCATCTATGAAAGTGTGGGATTTAATGTCTTGTCTCTATCCCTCATGGTTCTCCTACAACATGTGATAAAAGTTGGTAAAATTTACACACTTAAGGACACTGAGATTCTCTTCAAGGATGTGTATGATCAATTACAACCTTCATTTTTGAGGTATGATAGAGATTACAAAATAATCATTTTATCCTTAAAACACCTATCCAGATGTGTCAGCAAAGATGGGTCATCAATTGGTCTAACGAGTCATAATATATGTCCCCACTGACCTACTTTTGGCCCTTTAAGAGAGATTTGGTCATAAGAGAAAACTCATTATCATGTCTCACTTGCATCAAGTTAGAGAGAATCCTCCTAGGGTTTCTTAGAGGACTCATACGTGTAAGTGTGAGAGCTAATGACTTATCTCTATCCCTCAGGGTTCTCATATAATATGTGATGAAAGTTGTCTCAGTTTACACACTTAAGAACACTGAGATTATCTTAAGGGATGCATTCAATCAACTACAACCTTCACTCTCAGAGCCTAACAAAGACCAAATAATGACCAATATATCCTTGAAACACCCATCTAGATGTGTTGGAAAAGATAATTCATCAATTGGGATAATGAATCAGAATATATGACCCCCACTAACCAACATTTGGCCTATTATGAGATATTTGTCTATAAGAGAAAATTTGTTGCCACATATTGCTCACATCGAGTTAGAGAGAATCCTCATGTGTTTCCTTAGAGGATGCATCTGTGTAAGTGTGGGAGCTGATGGATCATCTCTAGACCTCATGGTTCTCTTTCAGTCTGTGATGGAAGTTGGCTTAGTTTGCAAACTTAGAGATGTCGATAATATCTTAAGTGATGCATTCGATCAACTTTAACCTTCACTCTCAAGTCCTAATAGAGACCAGACAATGGCCATTCTAGATTTAAAACACCCATTTAGATGTGTTGAAAAATATGGTTTATCAATTGGGCTAATGAGTTAGAATATACTACCCCCACTGACTGAATTTTGGCCCATTAAGAGAGATTTGGCTATGAGAGAAAACTCATTACTAAGTCTCACTCGCATCAAGTTAGAGAGAATCCTCCTAAGATTGATTATAGGACTCATCCACACAAGTGTGGGAGTTGATGACTTGTCTCTAGTGCTCATTATTCTCCTACAATATGCGATGGAGGTTGGCTCATTTTGCATACTTAAGATTGTTGAGATTCTCTTCAGGGATATGTTTGATTAACTACAACCTTTACTCTGAAGCCTGATGGAGACTAGAAAATAGATGTTCTATCATTAAAATTCACATCTAGACATGACAGTGAAGACTATTCATCGATTCAGCTAACAAGACAAAGTATACAACCCCACTAACCAACTTTTGGTCCTTTGAGATAGATTTGGCTATGAGAGAAAGCTTGTTGTCACATCTTACTCATGTTGAATTAGAGAGAATCCTCCTGTGATTTCTTAGAGGACTTGTTTTTGAAAGTGTGGGAGATAATGGCTCATCTTTAGACCTCATGGTTCTCCTACAACATGAGATGAAAGTTGGCTCAATTTTCACACTCAAGGATGTTGAGATTCTCTTCAGGGATGCATTTGATCAACTGTAACCTTCACTCTCAAGTCCTGATAAAGACTAGACAATGACCATTATATATTTAAAATGCCCATATGGATGTGTCGATGAACATGGCTCATTTATTGGGATAATGAGTTAAAATATATGCCTCTATTGACCAAATTTTGGCCCTTTAAGAGAGATTTGTTTGCTAGAGAAAACTCATTGCCACATCTTGCTTGCATCAAGTTAGAAAGAATACTCCTAGAATTTCTTAGAGGACTTGTCCATGCAAGTGTGGGAGCTAAAGGATCATATCTATCCCTCTCAGTTCTTCTGAAACTCATCATAAAAGTATTATCAGTTTGCACACTTAGGGAGCTAAGATCTGATCAACTATAACCTTCACTTTTAGTGCCCGTCAAAGTCCTAACAATAGTTGTTATAGCCTTAAAATGCCCATTCACATGTGTTGGTGAAAATGGTTCATCGATTGGGATAACAAGTTAGAATATACACCCCATTGACCAATTTTTGGCCCTTTAAGATATATTTGGTTGTGAGAGAAATTTCAATGCCATGTCTCACTCGCATCGAGTTAGAGAGAACAATCATAGGCTTTCTTAAAAGACTCATCCATGCAAGTGTGGGAGCTAATGACTTGTCTCTATCCCTCATGGTTATCCTACAATGTGTGACCAAAGTTTGCTCAGTTTTCACACTTAGAGATGCTGAGATTCTCTTCACGAATGCATCTGATCAGCTATAACCTTCACTCCTAGGGCCCAACAAAGATTGAATAATGATTGTTCTAGCCTTAAAACACCCATCTAGACATGCCAACGAAGATGGGTCATTGATTTGGCTAACGAGTCAAAATATATGCCCCCCACTAACCAATTTTTGGCCCTTTAAAAGAGATTTGGTTACAAGAGAAAAATCATTGCCACGTCTCGCTCACGTTGAGTTAGAGAGAATCTTCTTGGGATTTCTTAGAGGACTTGTCCATGAAAGTATGGGAGATGATGGCTCGTCTCTATCCTTCATGGTTCTCTTGAAACATATGATGGAAGTTGGCTCAGTTTGCACACTTAGGGACATTGAGATTCTCTTTAGGGATACATCTGATCAACTGCAACCTTCACTCCAGGGGCCCGATGGAGAGCAACAAATGATTTTCTAGCCTTAAAACACCCATCTAGATGTGTTAATGAAGATGGTTCATCAATTGGGATATCGAGTCAAAATATATAAATACTATGTATAGTATAGTTGCCTTTAGATTTAGACAGTAACATCGACACAAGTATCCACAAGGTGACAAAAATGTTTAGACAACTACAAATAATATTTTAATAAATTTATGAGCCTTCCATCAATATTAGATAACATGTTTATATAACTGTACATCTCAAATCTATTTGCACAACATTGTATAAGTTAAATATTATTTAACATTGTGCTTTCTATATTTATTATTTTCACAATTCAACATTAAAATTGAATATCATAAATTGAACTATTTGATTAATCAATTTAAAAAAATAAATTATTTCATTATTTAATAATTTATTCCTCCTATAATCCCCAAAAATTAAACATTATATTTAAAAAATATAATATAATTTTTAATATTTAAAAAACATATATTTGTAATAAAAATATTAAATCTATAACCACTTTTTTAATAAAATATTTTTCTATAAAATAATACCTAATAAAATTCAAAATATCATTTAAAAAACCATAAAGTTTTAAAATATTTAGAGAATTTGACACTATTTTAGATCAATTGGATATTATATATATATATATATATATATACTCTTATTTCTTGGATCTAAGGATTGTGTGATCCATGCTAAGACCCCATACATGACGTGGCCAAGATCATTGAATGCAAAGGAATCAATAATAATAAATATGGCATAGTAATAGTTTTTAAATATTTTATTTTACTTTGACTATTGTTAAAGCAATATAAAAATTCAATGTGCTACATTCTTCTTGGACGGAGAAAAATACCTATTTTTTATTAATTGAAAAAATAAATAACTTATAGGGAAGAGGGAAGGGGAGTGCCCTCATGGATCTTTGTGGCTTCATGAAAAAAAAATTGTTATCCTTTTTGGGGTTCCATTCGATTTATATTGGGTTTAAGAGAAGTGAGGAATCACTTCTTTGTAACAAGTGATAGGTATTTAACTTACATGGTTGTTTGTGCTTCTGGTTTAATTTGTAATATTTATTTGGGTAGAAAATGTTCCTTTTAGATTAATAATTTGAGTTTTAGAAAAATATAAGGTTGTTATTTTTTATAATAATTATTTGAAGTGGGATTTTTATATGGAGGATTAATAAAAATTTATAAGTTTTAAGTTTGTTGAAAATACACATATGGTTTGTTTAGAGGATGAATTTTTATTTTTATTCAGGATGAAATTTTGTGTTTGAAAAATTATGTTTTAAAGATGATTTGTTTCACAACCCTTTGATCTTTATGATAGCGAACTAGAATGTCTTTGTATGCCTAATTTAGGCTTTAGCTCTTGTTTCAAAGGTTTTGTGCTAGATTAATTTGTTTGTTATGGTCATGAGGTCTCCTTTAATATCGCTCATTTTTGACAATCAATTTGGATTTTTTTAGAAGAGTGGGATTAATCTTATTGAAAATATATATCCTTGTTTTATTTTTTTAATGTGAAGCTTTAGGTATTCAATGTATATATCTTTCAATGGCCTTATTTATAGTAGTGTTTGATTTTGGGAAGCACTTCTTGTTTCAAGTTGTTTTCCTTTATGGAGCTTATGGGTTTTATAAGGCAAAATGAGGAGACAATCATGAGTTTGGGGCTTCAACTAATGATAAAAGATGATGGTTGCAATCTCATCTAAGAGTTTGTTGCTAGATTTTTATTTTTATATGTTTTTATTTTCTTTTAATGCGTCTTAATGAATATGTATTTTTTATCAAGCATTTTATTGGGTGATGCTATGCTAATGGTTAGTTAACACTTAACTTTGTTGTAGTCTGGTCTATTTTTAGGTGGACCTGTTTTTAGTTAGTTTCTTTGTGAACTTTTATGATTATCTTTATGATTTGTTTTATGTTTTGGGATTTTGTTAAAACTTTTCTTTTGTGATATGTTTAATATATTTTGGTTTATTAATTTATTTTTAGGTGATGTTATGTTAACATTTATTTGATGGTTTTCCTTGATATAGTTTGGTCTACTACTTGGTGGATCTGTGTTAATTTAATTTAGTAGTAAGTTTAAATGTATTATCTTCTTAGTTTTGTAATAAGTTTTTAGATTTTGTTAAATCACTCATTTTAATATTATTAAAAATAAAATATTATGGTTAATTAATTTTTTTAATAATAATAAAAATGAAAAAAAAATTGATTTTAAAAAAAAACTATATAATTTATAGAAAATTTATGTCGAACATAGGAAATGGTACGTATATGTTTGTGTTCACTTTCAAAATATACTTAACTTATATGAAAACATAAATTACAGGTAATAATCAATCATACTCTTGAAGACCATAGACAAAGCATGTACCCATTTTCTTTAGTTCTAATTAAATGATTGACAAGAAAAAATTGTAAAAAAAATTCTTTACATTACTTTGTTGTATTTTTTTGATAACGAGTACAATATTTTTCCATATTTTTCACATATATTTACTCTAAAAAAATTAAAATAAAAAAATAAATAATAATTTCTACTTTATACACTCGAAAAATTTCATCTTTTATTAATATGACTCTTCTCCAAATTCATTTTATTAATTTTTAAAAAACAATACTATTAAATAAAAAGTTAATTAATTATGCTTTTTATTTTATTCATATATTATTTAACCTATTTAAAAGTAATAAAATATTTTATACTGATCTTAATTATAATTTATTTATCTTTATAAAAAAATTATATAAAGATGGAGCATGTAGTGTCATCCACCATCACAAGTATTAAATCATAGAGTAATACATCAAAATTAAAATCCCAAACAATGTGTTTCTCGCTACCACATTTCAAAATAACTTCATTTTGCTCGAGGTTTAAAAATTGGGTCCCGAAGTCGTGGCCCCTAATCCCCTACTTCGTGTGGCTCTACGTCTTTCAGTATGAGGGGATAAAGACCATAGGTAGTGTCGGGTATGGCCCCCAAATATTTGAATTTTTCTTGTGCTCGATCACATGAGTGATGCTCTACCCATCAATTGAAGTTCCAACTCTATGTACTCCATGCATCTAATTTCCATGTGTACGAATTACATGTGATAGTTTCTCTCGCCACAAATCTCTAATCTCAGGAACCCTACCTAATATCTTACCATTAACCCCCAAGTCTATATCCCAATTTGGAAAAATGCCCATATTATTATAGTGGCATCCTTTTTTAGCTTATACATGGGAAACTACTCGCATATTCAGACATAAAAAAAATGATTGGCCCTATTTAGTCATTTTTGTTTACTTGTTATATATATATATAATTAATGCATAAATTTGCGTGTTAAATTTATGGGAAGTCTTTTTTTTTATCACTAAAAATTTGTGACCCAACAACAGATAGGTTAGTTGCTTATAGATGAATAAAAACCTTTTTGACCTCATTTATAGTTATATAAAAATAAATGTCATTGGGTTTCCGTCTTTCATACTCAATTGTTTGATAATGTCTAACAAATTATAAATTTATTTGCATGTCTTTATCAACACAATATTTTCCAATTTTATGCATTCCCCAGACTTTAACAAACATTAGCCATATCAAATGCAATGATCGATTCATATATTATACCTAAATCAGTGACTGATTATACCCAACTCAAATAAGAATGCATTTAAATATAGTTTAAAAAAAAACAAATGAACTGCAAAAAAAAGTTTGAGAATGAAGATACACTTAGATGTACAAAACATCCAAAACATTAAATATATCCATGATACACCTCAATCTCTACTGTTTCCACCAAATCAAGAAAGTTTGAGATCTTAATTCAATTGACCCAAAACAATATAAATGTATCAATTTCTAATGCTCAAACAAAATAAATGACTATCAAAATGGTAGCAATGCTAAATTCATAATCACCATAAAACGATAGATAGAGACCACTAATATTTTTTTTTATCCAAGGAAATTACAACTAGATCATGGAGATGTTATCACCCAATCAGACCTAAGGCATCATTCCAAGTGTATGCAATATTTAACAAAGAATGTCATACATGTACATATACTTATGTTATGTGTTACGTATATGTTTTGAAGGAGAAATAACCCTAGTTAGTTTGTCCTCCACCTTCCTTCCCTATATGTTTATCATGTTTTTCTCCCATAAATAATTAGCAACATGTTTTTCAATGAACATGAATATGTAGACATATCAAGTTCTAGAATGTCATAAAATTTCTAGAGTTTGTAAATGTCCTATTGCAAGTTACATCAATGGATATCAAGAACTTCTATTCAAAACATAACAACAAAAGAAAATTATTTGATACATTAAAATAACAAATATAATGTAAATAACCATTTACTATATCATAGAACTCATAATTGGTAAACACTTGCTATTCATGCAAATCAAATAGCATGTCCATTACCCTATACCATAATACTACCAGTCTATGAATATCCATTCTCAAAACTATTAACAATTTTTTTTTCAAAATGCAAACAATCGTTATATGATTCCTAGTCCTTTTTGTTAACAAATATAATTTTAGAACAAATGCATGTTAAAATATTATTCTTGCCACTTACCTGTCAATTTCAGAGTTACTAAGGTGTAGCCACCAACAAAATTAAATGCACAACAATTTGAATTTAAAAATTTATGAACCGTTTGGTTTATAGGGAAGAGATAGTGGTAGGTGAAAAGATTGATAGTAGAATATAAAAAGAAGGAAGAGACAAGAAAATAGAAGTGGTAGAATTAAAAAACATACATCAAGTAGCAAAGAATAGAATGTAGTAGCAACAACTTGTAACAAAAGAGAAAAATAAATGTGAGCATGGAAATCACAACAATAGACTATGAGAGTAAAAGAAGGCATAAAGGAATAAACAAAGTAGGCATAAAGGAATGAGAAGCACAGGCAGAAGAGAAAGATATATAGTAATCTAAGCAAATAAGTTTGTTGATAGTAGAATAGAAGGAAAGTACATAAGCTTTTTGTAGTAAGTTGATAACAACTATAGCTGTAGGTGTTTAGTTGATGTAATCAGTTTGTAATCAATTTATAGAATCATTTTAATAAATGCAAATTTTTATGTGTGTTTTGTTAAAAGGTTGCTTCCCCTATTTTATCATTTTTAGACCTATTGTTTTGTACATTTCCAACCAACTATTTCTAGCTTCAGGGTATATCCAAAGCTTCAATATTAAGCTTATTTATTGGCTCCGAGATTAGTCAGGAGCCAACCATTTAAGGTTTTAAACTTTCCCATTCTCCCTTTAATCTTTGTTTGTTGCCCCCCTGGCCCTGTCTACATATTTTCTCCAACAACTAGTATCATAGCTTTCGGTCTTTAGGGACTATTATCATGGCAACTAGTAGTTCTAATTCATGGTAGTAGCCTCCAACATTTGAAGGGAATAACTATGATGTTTGGTGTAGTAATATGAATACCATATTTTTCTCACAAGAGCTATGGAAACTTGTAGATGGTTGATACACAGAGGTTGCAGACCAAACAACCTTCAATGCACTATCCCAAACACAAAGGAATGCATTGAAAGAGAATAGAAAGAAAGGTGGTAAGTCACTCAATGACATTCAAATGGCACTAGCTGATTTGATTTTTTCAAGGATAACAGTAGTTGTCCATTCTAAGCAAGTTTGGGATATTCTACAAAATGCCTATCAAGGTAGTGACAAGGTGAAGCTTGTCAAGTTGTAATTGTTAAGAAGGGACTTTGAGACTTTGATGATAAAGTAAAATGAGTCTATCAATGACTTCTTCACAAGGAAAATGAGAATAATCAATCAAATAAAGATAAATGGTGACACTTGAGTATCATAAAATCATTGAGAAGGTGTTGAGGAGCGTTCCAATCAGATTTCACCCTATAATGATTGATAATTTTGAGATTTTTCTTAAAGACTCTTTTAGATATGTTTAAATCTAAAATTGATAGCATGGTTGGGCTTGGGGGAAGGGTAAGTTAAGAAAATATTTAAAAAATTGTGTTTTGATTAAAAATTGACTAGACCAAGGGGGTTTGGGCTTGAAAGTGACTGATTAGTGGAAATGCTAGTGTCATGGTAGAATCATCAGTATTAATAGACAAATAGTTGTGTTTTTGACACTGACAATTACGTTCCCATCAATGGTAGTTTCATAAACCACCATGGAGGTTACACTTCTAGAATTCCAATGATGATCATGTAACCATCATGGGATAGTTACATATCTACCACTTCCATAAGGATTTTTTTCCACATAGAGAAGAGGGCTGGTTAAGTTAAATTTTGAGGCCAAATAACTAATTTAAGTTGTTCTAACTTCTATTTTTAGGGAGTATACATTTGATGCATCATAGTAAGGGAACATGATTAGATTTATAGGGTAATGGGGTAGTTGATGATCAACAATTTATATACAGTAGATATAACATGTATATAATGGATTTAACAAGTGGGGATCATTATCTTAGTGATCAAGTTACTCTATGGCCTATTCACTTACTAGGATGTGGACTAGAACACTTTATAATTTCCCTATAACTGGACAGAGTGAACTATCACTATCATGGATGCCTATTATATGCTAGGGTTTGTAGCCATGACCTTGAGAGAGACCATGGATAGAGGAAAGGTCTCTAGTTGGGTAGATTACTTTGGTGACACAAACATACCCAACATGGGTGTGAATTACGAGGTTAGAGTGGTGAGGGTGGAGAAGGTAGTGATTCTAATCCCCAAAAGGTAATCATATGGATCCTTGCATCCTGTATAGTGGTAGATAAGGGGACCTATTTATTTCTCTATAGCTGGGAACATATAGTTAGGAGCATGGAAGAGAGGGGTTTATGTTTCCCCTAGACACATGATATTTCATCATGGACCTACAATTATTTGTATTAGATCACCAGGTTTTGGGATTTATCTATTATGTACCCTCCACTCATCATGAGCTATATTTTTGGGCACATGACCCCTTACTATCGAGGGATGGTAATAGAGGTTATAGGGGAAATTAGAGCCTCTAAGGGGATATGCATGACACCCTTTAAAAACTTTCCATGACTATTGGGTACTTTGACAACATCAGATTTGGTGGTTCTACCTTATCATAGGATGATTGGTTAGTGCATAGGAAAGGTGGCCACTCCCATGGGTTATTAGAGTGCATGACATGCGAGAGATAGGTTCTTGCACATGGAGGTGTACCTAGTGGATAGGGTGGCCTCATAATATGGGATATAATACATAAAAAATATTTATGTTATGTAAGTAGTGCTTTAGGAGGGAGAGAGAGAGAGAGAGAGAGAGAGAGAGAGAGAGAGAGAGAGAGAGAGAGAGAGAGAGAGAGAGAGAGAGAGAGAGAGAGAGAGAGAGAGAGAGAGAGAGAGAGAGAGAGAGAGAGAGAGGCCTTAAGCTTAAAGTGAAAAACAAGGATGTAAGAGTAAGGGAAATATTAAGATTGTGCAACATGAAGAATGAAAGAGAAGATATGAATAAATATAAGTAAAAGGAATAAGGATTTACATATGGAAGGTTCAAAAGGATAAGATAAAGTGCATTTATAAATATAATAAATTCACACACACACAATACTTAGGATAAAACTAAAAGACTATAGGAAAGTACCCAAAATAATTTTAATTATCTAACAATCAAATCATCTTATAATAAATGATCTAAATGGCCAATATTAAAGCTAGCATTAGTTCTCAAATGATGTAAATGTAAAATAAAAATTTTAAATGAAAAATTACCCTCAAAAAATTTAGTGGGGAGTGAAAAATCTAAGTTTTCCATATATATGTTATGGTTAATATCATTATGTAACCACCACTTCACAATAAAATCATTAAACATTTTCAAAACAAAACATTAGATCCTATAATTTCAAGCATTTAAATAGGTTTCATCACTACCTAAATCACTGATATTGGATCCATTGGTTCCGCTTTTCACTTGAAGGCCTTTGGAGAACTCCTATAAATACTAAATACTAGATTAATCTCAATACCTTTGTTACTACCATGTTACTAGACAAAAACTTCTCTGATGATGCCTTATATTGGTGAAACCAACTATATTATAATTATATTTCTAGTTTAGAATACTTATTAAACACATTAGTTTAATAATTTCAATCCAATGATCTACCTAAAAATGGCTTGGCTTACTTTATCCATTTCAAGTAAGCAGACAATGAGATTACCCAAGCCTTCATCAAACATTAGAAATACTTATCAAACAAAGATAAAAATAAAATTTCAAAAGATAACCTCTTCCACTTATTTACCAAGATACTCAATTCCAAAATATAGTACATCCTTAGGACTCTTTCTCAAAAGAAAACATTGGACAAAGCCCTTGGTCAAGATAAATGTCAAGACTTCCTTTTAAGATAATTTGAGAATTCTCAACCCAATATTGACACTAAAATTATTATGAGATAGTATAAAAATAAACAAAATATGGTGTATTTAACACTTATGATTCTAATAGAAACATCAATGCAATTCTAATAGGAAGCTTTGACTAGACCCCTCCTCTTCCTTCATAAGTTAATGATTATGAAATTCATTGGTATCTCTCCCTTGTTGAGCTTAGGAAACAAATTTTGAGACCCTCACCTACATAATTTGACACTTACCATTCTAGTCCTAATTATTATTACCCTAAAAAATTGGTTCCATGAAAATTGGAAACATTCCCATGAGACACAAACAACTTGAACATATTTCTTTCACATTCTTGTTTGGTCCAAACTTTTATGATGAAGCCATGATCATAGAATGATACCGAACCTATCATAAGGTAGAAATATCTCATGAATATAGTGTAAATATTGATGAAATTCACCAAGCTAACATTTAAATTTGGTATCATAGCTCAGTTGTCACCTTCCTTGAAACCTTTTTCTTGCAAGAAGCTAAGTAATGAGTTCTTAACTTCTATGATTATCCCTAAGAACCCCACTTCCCACTCCTCCTCTAGTTATATAGTGTTATAATATCTTAATATCGATATTATTACATCATAATATGATTATGATTATTCCCTTTATGACCCATCTTACTATATTTAAGATATGGGTGGTCACAATAGGAGGTGTGGAAGAGGAAGCTATCACATGGATGGTGGGATATAGAGTTAGCACTATGGCCTAGATAACAAATGATAGGACTTGCACCTCATTTTTTAAGGGATAATTTGTCTCTAATGTATAAGGTGTTGTAGTATGTAGGGCTCTAGGTAGGACACTAAACTTAGAGTATGATGCAATTATAATTGGATCCAATACTGATATAAGGGATTGTATTACTAATGTATTTTATGTGATAATTCTTAGGGACATGGTAGAAATAGTATTTGAGAGAGGTGATTCCACTGTTAGAATGATATGAATGGGTTTGGTGATGGTGGAAATAGTGAAATAGGGGAATTTTGTGCAATAGTGCACATTCAAGTCATCTCCACCTAGGGAACATATAGTGGGGTATCAATTGGGTCATATTCTAGTGGGGGCATATAAGGAGGAAGAACCAATGTGGCCTATTATACCACTTATTATAATTAGGATGAATAAATATATGGAATTAACACAAATTATATATATATTAAAGGAAGGGGAAGCCAAAATCCTAGTCACCTCTTAAATTTGGATGAATCTTCAATCAATATTTGATGGAGGTAGGCCCTAAATCACCTTTATTTTAAAATTAGGTTTTATACCCAATGACTCTTCTTATGTTTCAAAATTCCTTCGCCTTTATTCTATGTGCCTTGGTTGATTGGTTTATACTAGGCTGAGCACAAATGATATAGTATCCAACTTCTTCTTGACACAATCATTGTATTTTAGATTAATTAAGACCTAATCATTGTTGGTGTAGGCATTTTTCCCACTAGGTTTTGGTTACACGGTTGTATTAGCTTACTTAGGGCTCTAGAGGTCATGCTAGTTACTTAGAAAGATTAGTACCACATTCATTGGAATATGTGTTATCTTTACCTCTCCAACCTATATATACACCTCTCTCCCTTTGTATTCTTCATTGTGCTTCATAGTTGTGTGCTGTGACAACTTTGAGAGCTAGAAATTATCTCTTTGTATAAGTAGTTCATCTCCATTATTGAATACATTGTGTTCAGTTTCTATTCTCTTCTAGATTTCTTGATTCAACAGTTGTGTGTGTTTGCTATATACTCACCAGTCTTGGATGTCATATTTTGGATAACTCTTTTATGGTATTAGAGCATCAGGTTCTAGTATCAAAAACCATTATTTATGTTATTACTTAATAAGAAATATTTAGTAGTTTTTTGTTTTGAATTCTCTATCAATTATTAGAAAATTTGTAGATCTACATGTTCATCTACAATATTATTCTTAGCAACAATGTTGGCATGATATTTGGCTTTGGAATGCTAGTATAGTGTGTTTTGACATGATCTATTCATTGTGTTAAATCTGCCAATGACAGCTCATTATATATACAAGATTTATCAGTTTTGTGATGTAGGTTTACTAACTTTGATGTCTATTTTACACATTATCATCCCCTCTCACCATTTATGGTCTTGGCATCATTTTCTTTGACCCATCTAAGCTGATGCTGAATCAAACTTTATGTTCATGCATTGATTTTTAGCTTGATGTCTTTACAATGTGCACTACCATCTTCTCAAACTTACAGTTAACATTAGAGGTTATTGATGGAGACCTACATTTTATGATCAGATCTAGTCAAGATCTGAGGTAGTGTTGGATTCCTATAGTGAGGCATTATCTAGCAAAGGGATAATCTAGACAGTGTAATCTATTTTTTTTCCTTTGACACCCCATTAGTTTGTGATTTTTCCTTTAAGCACAATATTCATTATTTTCTAGTGGGTTGACATTTTTTCTATTGGACTAGCTATAGGAAAGGTTCCATTTCCTCCTCATATCCTTCAACTACCTGAACCTCTTACCTCATGACATTGCCTATCCCTAGTTCAATAGATCAAACTTGGGTGTTAGGAATTGGATTTGCAAGAGGAGGGATCTCTACATTTTCTCCTAACGTCTCTTTTCTCAAGTGTTTTAGAAAACAACATTGGAGATCTATTTTTTGGTGATGCGTTGGAATAAAAGACTGCAACTACATTACATAATTGCATTCCAAAACATGGCATAGAGTGATCTGAGGAGGCATTGTAAGTGCTAGAGGGTGGAGAGAAGAGAAATACTAGAATTTAGACTGATGGAGGGAGTGCATTGGAAGATCCATATTGATGTGTTAAAACATATTACAATTTGGTATTTTGTTTTCTATCAAAAATCATTTGTATTTTTAGATCCAACCTAACCAAGCTTGGCATCATATTATTTGTAGTGAAATTTTAGATTTAAGATATGATAAAAATCATTGGACATATAATATTTTGTGTTGAAGATATAGCGTTGGAGATTTTATTTCTACTGTGGCATCTTAAATTGTTCTCATCTACATTTTTGGCTACTAAGCATTGAAATATTTGAGACTACTATGAATCTCTAAGCATTTGATTTTGAGATCAGTCTACTACATTTATGGAGGGTGTAATTCTACATTAGATCTACTGTAGACTACATTTTTTCCTATGGTGGAGACTTTGACATCAAAATCTTGATCTTTGCCTTCATTTGCTGCTGTAAGATCAAGACTTGGGTGTTCAATTTTTAGAAGATCCGAGTTTATATCTCCCTATTTATATATGAGAAAAAACAAACACCTCTTTTTCACTATAAAAAAACTAGATGAAAATTCATTTTTTGCCTTACTAGCTATATTTTTTTCCAAAAGAAAAAGTCAAACTTACCTTAATGCATATCGAGGCAACCAGGGAAACTATTTTTCACTTCCATTGAATTTTTCAAGTTTGTGGTGAAATTATGATTCCAAAAAGTGGTTGGAAGGCTAGGTAGCCACTTAGAATTGGGCATATTTTAATAATTTAGTGAAATTTTTATTAAAAATGGGTTATTAACAAGAATTTATTTTGTTAATAACTTGTAAGCGATAGCTCAAAATTGATTACCATCTTTTGTAAAAGTGTGTATTTTTTAATTTTCCACATAGATAGCCCATTTTAATTTTAAAATGAACTAAATTATAAAATTCCAAAATTTGTGGGGGTGGCTATCTAACTAGTTCAAACATTTACTTCTCCTACAGATGCATTAACGATAGAGTCTGACGTCCTCTTGCTTGGCCTATTAAATTTCATGTGTAAAATTTTTGTCAATTGCACTAATTAATCATTCTCATGGATGAATTGTTAGCTAAGTATAACATCCATTAGTCGAGACATGGATTATCACTTGTGCATTATTTTCTTGCACCTATCTTGACATATTGTTAGATAAGTCTGATGTTTTCACATTAAGCATATTTGTAATTGCAAACAAAGAGGGGTCACTGATAGTTATCTTAGGGAGATTTTTTTATGGGCCCTACATTGTCTCATGTGCAAATTCAATTTTTTTAACTATTACCTATGCCCATTCAGTGACTACTTGCATATATTACTCTTGTATTCCTGGATGCATTGTCAATAGAGCCTAACATCCATTTGAGCATGTATTGTCACTTGTGCACTTATTTTTCTTACTTGATTGGAATTATTTTTAACATAGTTCAAAGTCCATCTCCAGAGCGTGCACTATTAATCTAGATGAGGAGAGTTGTTTCATCTCCAGTGATCCTTTTTGGAAAGGATAATTATGCTTTGTGGCATGCTTATATGGAATGTTCACTCATAGATCAGGGACTTATTCCACTTTTATATGGATAAATTCTTGATCTTATTGACCTAACTGAATATAATGACTGGGCCAACTCTTGTGACTATGTTTATGGTCACTTGTTGATACATATTTCATGGGATCTACACCACCATGTAGAGCATATAGAGTGTCCCTCCGCTATTTGGAGCATCCTACAGTATCTTTTAGAAGATCCAACTGAGGCTTAAATCACACCAATTCCTTCACTTCCTATCATCTCTTCATAGACAATTGTACTTTTACCTCCCACTTTTGTTTCTTGTGATGACATATCCATGGTGGACAGTGCTCTTCTTTCTATCGAGATACCACTATAGGACAAGATTTTACCAAACCTCAATTATCCTATTAAAGATTCTACTTTTACAACTCATAAGATAATGAATGTCGATGACTATATCCTCTGCTTGAAGACTATAGAAGCTCCATCTGCATCAAATAAAGTTTTTTCCCTTTGGCAAAGGAAGAACCTGATGTGTGTACTAAAAGGCTGCTATGTAGCTACTACTAGACCAAATCATGTCCAAACCTAGGTGTTGTAGTCTAACTTTATAAGGCATTGGGAGACAAGGTGCATGCTTATTTTATTTTCATATCAAGGTGACCCCATGGAGGAGCTAGCATGTTATATCCTACTCAGCCAATTTGTATAGAATTTGAATGGGTATCCCAAGGGGTAATAAAAGTAATCTCTCTACTTTGATGAATATAAAATTAGGTTAGTATTAGTAGGCTCCCATGATCTTAATGGGATTCCTAATTTCATAAGATAGACTAGGCATGGGTTCTTCATTAATAACATGGTATACATGGGGATAGAAGTAATCATAAATTTATGACATATATTGCTTGAATTTTGTAGATATAAATTTAAGAAATTCTAATTTATGGATGTTCTTAAGGTAGGATTCCATTTTGGTATTTTGTCCAAATAAACTATAGAAAAAGTGGCATCCACCAAATAATACATCATATAACAATTATCACCTTTCCTCACCCCTGAGAGTTGTTACTTGAGGTTAAAGGTGATAGTTTCTCCCAAAGCTGGGATGTACCTATCATTGATGATCATAAATAGGAGGGGAACCCACACCTTGCTAACATGGGATATGTTAGGGGCACAAAAAATTTGGTTCATGAGAGCCATTATAGTTGGCATACCTTGTCTACAGTGTTGGATATGTGTTTTATCCACATCCTCTCTATCAACCCACCTCTTTGGGTTTTCTACCCAATCCTTCAATACTTCCTAACATTTTTTTTTAAGCTAAATGGAGGATACTTCTTTATTACATAAAGTGTCTGAATAGGGCATCCGATAGTAAAATTTGATGGCCATACTAGTTATGAAGCTTATTTTATTTAAGTGACAAAATTAATTCATCCAAATATTGATCCCTAATAAAAAGATTGTAAAACAAGTCAATACATGGGAATACCTCAAGCTTATATATAATTAGATGACTCCTAGCTTGGTCAATGCCAAGTAGATCATCTACTTACGTGATATCTTTTGAGTTGAGTGTTTCCTCCTTAGATAATGATTTAGCCTTGGCCACTTCATCATTAATTTCAATTTAGTGTTTGAATTTATTTCCTAGGGCTACTTGGAGGATTTTATTATTCGTGAATTCATGGTTGGTTTCATATGAGAATAAATATGACACAATGACTTTAGATTTTTTAATTTTTCTAACTTCATTTTAGATATATGAAAACCTTCAACTTTGGATCACTAGTAAGAAATTGTATTTCAAAGGACTTTTAGAGGTAATGGAATTTGGATGAATTTGGAGACCTTTCTTGTCTATGTATTTTAAATCTTAGAGCACATGAAGTGGACTATATTTGATTTTAATGATAAGGTAACCCATGCATTAATTTAAAATCCTTTTTATTATTATAATTTAATTTAATATAGTTTTTTCTTGGGTTCATTGGATGTTGTCATCCATCTGTGTACCTTAATTCTCCCACTACATGGGATTTGATTAAGCTAAGTTATTATATGAGTGTTCTTGTGTAATGTCCCTTACTTAGGGGCTCTTTTTTCTACATAAAAGCTCTGATACCACTATAATATCCCCTTCAAACAGGGAATATAGAAACACAAAAGCACTGAACTAAGAATACGATTATGAAAGATAATTTCAAATAAGTAAATCAATCACAGTAAATCTCTTATCTGCCAATCAAATATCTTTCACTTATTTAGATAATTACAATTGAGTCTCTGTCATACAAATAAAATAATATGAAATACTCTGTCTTGAAACCCTGGCTTTTTGAAAATATGGGAATGAAACCTAAATTTTGTCTCGTCTCGGCCTGCTGTGTCGAACACACAGTCACCGGTGTCGGTCGATATACTGCCGACATCGGTCACTGGTGGTCCTTCTCTACCGACGTTGGTCTTCAATCAGCTGATGTCAATCACTGGGAATCTCTGTCTGTCGAGGTCGGTGTCTGTGTGGATCTGTACGGACCTATACAATCTTCGTACGGCCGCCAATTAAACACAACCTATCTATTTTCAACCTTGGGTCTGAAGATATGTAGCTCTTATACAGAAGATATCTATCTGTATAATTTATTGAATCAAAACATAAAGAAATAAATACCTGGAATATCTGTAATAACTTCTGTGTGAAGTTATCTCTTAACCTTGTAAATTTTGTGATAACTTCTGGATGAAGTTATCTCTCAATTTGGTAATAGATCAGCTGATATTTCACAGCCTCTGAATTTCACACACTGAAGAGGGAACGTTCTCCAATGCAAATGGAATCTTGGAACCCTAGGCTCAGTCTTCACAGAAGAAAGTCTTCAAAATCAATAATCAATAATCAATGGCTAATCAATAATGGCCTCCATGAGAAACCCTTATACCCTCAAAAGATATGCTTTCCCTAATTAGGGTTTCCTTAAATTATAATTAGGGTTTCTAATTAAAATTAGACTAAATAATTAATATTTGATTAAATCAATCAAATATTAATATCTCCCTCAATACATGTCAGATCCTCAAACCGTTCGAAGCTAGTGAACCAGGGAGTGATCCCGCACATGACCATACCAAAATAAAGGCACTCCGCTACATGTTAAATATCTCTAAATAATAGGACCTCAGGCCCAATATGTTTGAAATAACCTGAATGAAAACCAAATGTAGAAATTTTGTGAATCAAAGTCAAGCCAAGCTCCATTATGACCCTCTATCCATCTAATTAGCCTACGAAGGTCACATAATAGGCTAATCATCAAGTCTATCAATGTCCATGAAAAAGGGGACATGACAATCCGCCCCTCCAGAAATTGCTTGTCCCCAAGCAATCTCGGAACAATGAACCACTCGATCCACCTGGATCCCATATGTAGTTATGCTTAGCACTATCGTAAATCGATGCAAGTACCTACAATATCATCAGTAGTAGAACAAAGAGGAACCCATAATCAAATTGGCGAATGAAACTCAACCAAACTCTAAGAGCACAACTGCCATAGTCAAGAACACATGAGAACCAAACTCTTGAAGTATCATAACCCAAGTAGAATGGACAACTCAAATTGCCAATTCCATCTGCAAGAGATGGTGCCAATCCATCCCATAACTGATCCCTCTGTAAAGGTGGCACAACCAACTATACCACACTGTCATCTGTGTGAGAAGAATCAATCTGGAGACTCGACTCCACTGGTATCTCAAACTCATCAAAACTAGGTACTCCCAAATCCTGAACTGGTGTGTCAGCGTCAACAACATGTTCCTCAGCTACAACTATAGGAATGTACTCACCAACAACAATCAATGTACTAACCTCTGAGTCTGGGGTTGGTGAAGACCGCAAATGCTCTAACTCCATGGTCATCTCAGCCAAATGAAATTGTGACTCCTCATAAGCTAACTGTGTACTCTCAAGAATCTTAGAAGTCACCTCAAGCTACTGAGTAAGCTCACTCACCTTATCTTCCTTGGCCAATAATGCATCATACGTTGTGTTGCCCCACTCTATAAGATAATCTCTGTCGGTGACCAACTGCATATAGTCCCGTCTCAGAATCTGGATAGCCTCCCATAAAGAGTGGATCTCTGTCAAGGATAAATAACTGCCTCCCTACTCAATGCTAGTAGGAGAACCCCATCCATAAATTGCTAACAACTAACGAGCAGCATCAAAATGCTTGCAAGTGGTAGCAATGTCTCACTCACTAACTCTCAGCTGACTAGACACATGGTGGCACTGGCTAGATTGTCTCCTACAATCCTCCTCTGATGCACGGTCCAAAAGAGTAGACTCAAAATCACTGATCTCTAGAGTACTACCATCCATACTCTGTGAATCAAATCCCAAGCTCATATCAACATACAAAGTATCAACAACTGTAGCATCACTGTCAAACTCCTCCATACCGACAGAAACTGCGGGTGAAACTAAGTCCTCAAAACTGTCCACTGCATTCTCCTGGGTGTCATCTGCAATGATCGAATCCTAGGACTCTTCTACAATCTCTGCCATAGTTGAGAGACCATCAACCCTCAGTGCACTAACATCTGAGCACACCTCTACACTCTGAGTGCAAGCATCAGACTCATCCTCATCTTCACTATCTCCTATCTCATAATAATCATCATAATCATGGGACATGCTGCTCTCTTGTCTAAGTGATCTGTAGTGCTCTCTCCTTAGCTTAACAAAGCGATCAAAAGACAACCTCCCCTAAACTTGTGGAGTTAATAACTCCCACTCATCCTTCACTATCATATACCGTGTGGATTTGTCTTTGGATGTAGGATATGAAAGAGATTCATTTAACCTCTTCAAACTTAGTTTTAACTTCTTCATATCATAGTCCCACTGTCTCTGAGTACTTGAAGACATCATGGATACTTCGTTGATTCAATCTACCCAAACTACCCAACAAGTTGGCAGGACATTGGCTCTGATTTGCCCAACATGATGGTAGGAATTTGGCTCTGATCTACCCAACATGATGGTAGGAATTTGGCTCTGATACCACTGTAATGTCCCTTACTTAGGGGCTCTTTTTTCTGCACAAAAGCTCTGATACCACTGTAATGTCCCTTACTTAGGGGATCTTTTTTTTGCACAAAAGCTCTGATACCACTGTAATGTCCCTTACTTAGGGGCTCTTTTTTCTGCACAAAAGCTTTGATACCACTGTAATATCCCCTTCAAACAGGGAATATAGAAACACAAAAGCATTGAACCAAGAATACGATTGTGCAAGATAATTTCAAATAAGTAAATCAATCACAGTAAATCTCTTATCTACCAATCAAATATCTTTCACTTATTCAGATAATTACAATTGAGTCTCTGTCATACAAATAAAATAATATGAAATACTCTATCTTGAAACCCTGGTTTTTTGCAAATCTGGGAATGAAACTTGAATTCTGTCTCGTCTCGGCCTGCTGTGTCGAACACACAGTCACCGGCGTCAGTTGATATACTGCCGACATCGGTCACTGGCAGTCCTTCTCTGTCGATGTCGGTCTTCAGTCAGCCGATGTCGATCACTGGGAATCTCTGTCTGTCGAGGTTGGTGTATGTGTGGATCTGTACAGACCTGTACGATCTTCATATAGCCGCCAATTAAGCACAACCTGTCTATTTTCAACCCTGGGTCTGAAGATATGTAGCTCTAATACAGAAGATATCTATCTATATAATTTATTGAATCAAAATATAAAGAAATAAATACCTGGAATATCTATAATAACTTCTGTGTGAAGTTATCTCTCAACCCTGTAAATTCTGTGATAACTTCTGGATGAAGCTATCTCTCAATTTGGCAATAGATCAACTGATATTTCACAGCCTCTGAATTGCACACACTGAAGAGGGAACGTTCTCCAATGCAAATGGAATCCTAGAACCCTAGGCTCAGTCTTCACAGAAGAAATTCTTCAAAATCAATAATCAATAATCAATGGCTAATCAATAATGGCCTCCATGAGAAACCCTTATACCCTCAACATATATGCTTGCCCTAATTAGGGTTTCCTTAAATTATAATTAGGGTTTCTAATTAAAATTAGACTAAATAATTAATATTTGATTAAATCAATCAAATATTAATATCTCCCTCAATACATGTCGGATCCTCAAACCATTCGAAGCTAGTGAACCAGGGAGTGATCCCGTACATGACCATACCAAAATAAAGGCGCTCCGCTGCATGTTAAATATCTCTAAATAATAGGAGCTCAGGCCCAATATGTCTGAAATAACCTAAATGCAAACCAAATGTAGAAATTCTGTGAATCAAAGTCAAGCCAAGCTCCATTATGACCCTCTATCCATCCGATTAGCCTATGAAGGTCGCATAATAGGCTAATCATCAAGTCTGTCAATGTCCACGAAAAAGGGGACATGACACCTTGGGATGGCATGTGTTATATTTTGGTTAGATTAGGGGATCTCACCATCTTTGATTTAATTTTAATGTATAAAAAATATGAGGTGAATAAGTATCATGATGACATGAGACATGAAGTTATTGGCTCATAATCTCACACAATGAGGCCCTATTAATTTTGCATGCAATGTTGTCATAACCTACCTAGACATGATATTAGTTTTTGGTATTATTTTGATGTATTAATAAACTATTAGACATTTGTATTAATTTCATGCTTTCATTATGATGTTATAGACATATTATTAAAATTATATTTCAATTTTATATTAGAATCCTTTGTACTGATATTGTTGATGTCATTTTGATGATTGCAGGTGTAGCCGATGGATTGAGATAGCTTATAAAGTGAAACATCTCATCTAACATTGTTGATTAGTTTATACATGTAAACAATACAATAGAGTTTATGAATGAGATCCCATGTTACTATATCATCTTATATTATGAACTTCCTTGTACTGTACAATTGACTTTTTGATGACTAATTTTATGTGTAGTCAAACATGCTTGGGTCTATTTCCTATTTCATCTTATGGTTATGTTTATTTCTAAAGAAGTAAACATATTATATATGTTAAATATGGCTTTTATGTTTTGATATGAGAAATATGGATTGAGCCATGAGTTCATGAACATTATGTTAATAAAATAATATAAGAGGAACCTTGTTCCTAGATAACATGATCTTATTTTCAAAGGTTGTTGAAGGTCAACTTGGACCTAAATATCAATTTTTTAATACCATGATTAAATGGTTAATTTTTAATAATCATTAAGACTTAGACCATGGAAATTATCACTATAAATCTCTAGGAATTTGGTCATTGTTTAACTATTGATGCTTGGATTTGCACCCTTGAGGAGATGCTCAGATCTCCTCATCCAAGTGGCAAAATTAAATCATCTCTCTTGCTGTAGGTGACAATTCTATTGAGATGAATCTCTAGATTAGGGTCTAGCTCCCCTTGATGTACCTTTGAAGCTCTTATAAAATAACACTGTGTATGAAATGGGAGAAGGAAAACAATTAATAAAATAAGCCATAATGCACTAATATTTGATAGCCTCTCACTTGACTGAAATCACTACTTAAAGACTGATAAAGTCTTTTACACAAAACTCACAAATCTTTGTGCATTATCACATCAGTGTTTCACATGTTAGATTCAAGAAAGTATTTGACATTTAGGAGAGTAATAGATAATTCTAAGAAAGAATATAATCTTAAACCACTTCTAAAGTGTCTATACACTTATGAGAGAATACAAACAAAGACCTCCAACAATACTCTTTTTGCATAGCTGGTAGAAAATTGAGGATAACATGTTAGGAAAGATAAATTTAACTAAACAAGAACAACATGATTTGGACTAATACACAATAGTGCAGCATGTGAGTGATAAATGACTTGTATTATTTCTTTAAGAGTTACTAGTACAAATCTCACCAGAGTTTCACTATAACCAGCGGAGGCTCCAAAATGAGTAAAAAGAATACACACACACACACACACACACACACACACACACACACACACACACACACACACACACACACACACACACACATTTTAGAAGGGAGGTCAAGTGAATGAAATGCAAAGATCAATCATACATGTGTCAAATGAGAATATGAATAGTTACTATACATTCTTTAAGATGCTCCTGATGGTTATACCAATAGAATCAAGATGTCTTGAACTATGTTATGCTATAAATGGGTTCAGCTATTGGAATGCCATTTTAATGCAAGCTATTCTTTATTGGCTCATTGAGATGTATAATGGTGTAAAAATATTGAACCATCAACCTACTTATTATGCTTGTTATGCATTAGAGCTTAGAATTATACCATGTGTCACTTCCACATTCATCTTCAGGTTCCCACACTTTTATTTTTAATTCCAATGGCTATTCTTTATAGCTTGAAATTGACATTCTATAGGCCATCACCTTTCAGGTATTTTCTTCAAAATTCTTTTCTTCAACATTATTTCTAACAATTTGTCCAAAATAATTCTTTCAGGATCTTCTTCCTTTCCTCTTGGATTTTTTGAAGTGGACCTTTCTCATTTCCTTCAGACAAATTATCTGAAGGAATTCCTTTGGATTTTATGCTAAGTACCCTCCACAAAAATAAAAGTGCCCTTCAACTTGTTGATAACATAACTTTAGAAAAATACAAGTGACCCTTTGAAATTTTGAAATGGCCCACCCTTTATCCAAAACAATCCTTCAGACTTTTTGAAAGATCCCTTTAGGGAAGTTGAAATTCCCTCCAAATTTTTTGTGAAGTACCCTTCAGAAAGGCAGGTGTTCTTTCAAAAAAAATGAAAGTGATTTTTGAAACAATTGAAAATGTCCTTTGGCTTGAAAAAATCCTTTGAAAAAGTTACAAACATACCCTTTATAAAATTTGCAATGGTCCCTTTTAGCTTGAAGATATCTTTTAGAGAAATTAAAAGTATCCCTTTGGAAAAATGAAACATACCCTTTGGCTTTGAATCGAGCCAAAGTCTCCTTCAGAAAAGTTAAAGTGCCAATTTTGAAAGGAAAAATACCCTTTAAAATACTTGTCTAGGCCATTTCTTATGATAAGTTACCCTTTGAGAAAGTTGAATGGAATATTTTATTGGAAGAAAATCCTTAGACAAAAAGTCCAAAATAATTTGGTAAAGGCTTATAACAAAAACTTGAAAGAATTCATTGCAAAGGACTTAGCCAAAAGACTAAAGAAAAAATATTTCTAAAGGAAAACACTTGGGTTTTTTACATGTAAAAGACTTCAAATTTGTATAAGAATACTTCTTTTGAATGAAACGTGCATATTAGTCTTGGATAAAGGTATAAACTCAGACATTTTTTGTAAAAAAGGGGTGCCCAATTTTGGCCAAAAGGGCCAAAATTTGGTCAAAAAATTGGTGACTTGTAGGGGTAGTATGCCTACTCTATTAACTAGACCAATGGCCTTATCCAACTCAGGGCCAATGGAGTCAATGGATTTTTGAAGATGACTAACAAGTATTGTGCCAAAATAAAACACAAGGAAACACACCACATAAAAATAAGACCAAACAAAGATAAGGACACACTCAAACATGTGCACAAGCACTTAGGGAACACAAAGAAAATAGGAAAATATGTACAACATAAACAAGAGAACCATCAGTAAAAATTCTTTAGATATATCTCATTGACTGGGATATGCAACTTCTCTCCATCTGACTTTGAGAGTTGGAAAGCATTATGCTATTTTCACTATGTGATCACATATGGGCCACTCCACAAAGCATCAAAAATTTTGTGTTTTCCAAGTTTGTCCTTATATTCATCCCATTTCAAGACAATGACTCCTTTAAAACTTCTTATCATGGACTTCTTATCAAAATACTTCTTTGTTTGTTATTGGTGAGTAGTCATAGTGTGCATAGCTTGATCTCTTATCTCTTCAAGCTCCATCAAATCACATAATCTAACCTCTATGCTATATTTTCCATCAATTATAACTGATAGGTAAGATCTAAGGCTGGTAACTCAAGTGAGATAGGAAGTCTAGCTTCCCTTCCATACAAAAGTGTATATGGTGAGTTCTCAATTGCTCTCTTTGGGGTGATTCTATCAACCCAAAGGGCTGTCTTCAACTTGGTGTGCCAAGTCCTTTGATTTTTATTCATTATTCTCTTGATAATCTTGAACAATTTCTTATTTGTGGTCTCAGCTAGTCCATTTCCCTGAGGATAGTAGTTGGAGGAGGTGATAAGATAAATGCCATGCTTCAAAGCCCATTCACTTGTCCTTGTTCCTAAGAAGGCTAGTGTATTATCTAAAATGATTGTTGAAGGAGCTCTAAATATAGTTACTATACCTTCATAGAAGTCTAGGACTAAGTTTTCATTTTCCTCTTTAAGAGCTATAGCTTCCACCGATCTTGTAAAATAATCATTGGTAGTTAACACCCACTTGTGACCATCACTAGAAGGAGGATTGATCAGACCTATGAAATGCAAACCCCATTGCATAAAGGATTGTTCAAATTGGATTGGATGAAGAAACAAGGTAGATAGATTTTATTTTCCATAAAAAAGATCACACTTTTGGCATTTCCTTACCTAAGCATGGGTGTCTTTAAACAAGCTAGGCTAAAAGTATCCAGCTCTCATAATCTTAGCAGCTGTGGTTCTTGAAGCAAAGTGACCACCAGTTGGTCCATCATGAAAATCATGCAACACTTTGTTAATTTGATCTAAATCAATACACCTCAAAAGCACACTTGAAAAATCTTTTCTAAAGAGAACTTCATCAACAAGTACATAAGGAATGGATTGCAGCCTAAAGTTCCTTCTTTTGGCCCTATCAAGACCTTGTGGGCACTCACCAATATATAGGAAATATATCATGTCTTATGTCCAAATTATTATAGATGAAGGTATAGCTCTTATAGGATCATCATGTAGTGTCAAAACAACCTCCCTTTACTATTTCAATTCTGAAGTAAGAAGTTCACACAATCCTTTTCCTTTCACTAGCTTGGTTTTTTTGATCTCCACATCATACTCCATCACTTTGGTGATTCAACATGCCCTTTTCTCATTCAAATCTCTACTAAAAATAAAATATTTCACACTAGGATGAGGCACAAAAATGTAAATATTTTTATTGGATAACATATGTCTAAATTTCTTTAAGCTCTTTATAATTGAAAAAAATTATTTCTCCACATATGTATATCTTATCTCATAACCTTCAAGACCTTGATTGAAAAAATCAATAGTTTGTTCCAAATTCTCATCATTATCTTGAGTAAGCATGGCATAGATTACCTATTCATTCCCAAAATTATATATTTTGAAGTCCTTGGATAAATTAGGACTTGCAAGGGTAGGAGCTTGGGAAATGGCTTGATTGATTTATTCAAAACTTTCCTTCCTTAGCATGGAGGTTAAGGGCTTTACCATGTTAGAAAAATCAGGAATGAACATCCTAATGAAATTTATCTTACCAAATAATCTTTGTAGACCCTTCTTATGTTTAGGTAAAGATAATGCCAAGATGGTACTTACCCTTTCATGATCAATGGACAGACCTTTTTTGGAAATAATGTGGCCTAAGAGTTTGCCTTCATGAATAAAAAACACACACTTATTTGGGTTTAGAGAGATCAAAAACTATCTACACCTCTCAAAAATCTACCTTAGGTGCTTCAAATGATCATTTTCATCCTTGGAGAAAACTGTCACATCATCAAGATAAACCAATACAATGTCATTGATTTGTCCTTCGAAAGCCATATCCATTACACATTGAAAAGTAGCTCCAAGATTTGAAAATATAAATGGCACATATTCATATAGACATATATGCCCCATTTGGTGGTAAAGGATATTTTGTATTGGTCACTTTCTTTTACCAAAATTTGATTGTACTCAGAATAACCATCTAAGAGAGAAAACCTCTCACTACCTACCACCACTTGTAGAATTTACTCCATTGAAGGGAGGGGTAATGATATCTCAAAGAAACTATGTTTAAGTCCTTAAAGTCCACACACAACCTGATCTCCCTATTTTTCTTTCTAACAGGGACTAAGTTGGCTAGCCAAGAAGAATACTTAATGGGAAAAATGATTCTGGATTTAATCAACTTAATGAGCTCTTTCCTCATGAGAGGCTCAATATTGGGATTGATTAGCCTTTGTATTTGTTTGATGGGCTTGAAATTTTCATCTAAATATATGGTATGTTGGGCCAATCTTGGATCAAAACCCTTCAAATCACTATACTCCCATGCAAAAATATCACTAAACTCTTTGCATAGTTTAATGAAATCATGCCTCTCTTGACTAGTGCATACATTTCTAAGTACAAGTAATTTATCTTTGAAAATATCTACCTTTTCATATTTCTCTTTCTTGGTGGACATTCCCATTTCCTTCTTGAGTTGGTCATCCTCATTGAATATGTTTTTAAGAGTTAATAGGCCTTTGGGAAGCTTGTTGGATTTTAGCTGGATAATTTGCCCTCCATATTGTTGTTGAAGCTTAGACTGATTCTTTGTAGAGAACTCCACCTCTTCTTGTAGGAAGAGGGATATCTGTTCATCACTCTCAAAAAAATTCCAATTGGTGACATTATCTAGTATAGAAGGTCTCATAATTACCTTTAGATGAGGTTAATTCTTGTCTTCTCTTATGCCTTTTGAAACATCAAATTGAGCACCAATAAATGCCAATCTATCAGCATGCTTATTATCTTCTCTTGAAATAGAAGTGATATTAAATTCCATGAAGTCTTCTACAAGGTCACAAACTCTATGCTTATAGGACTTAAGCAAAGAGTTCTTGGTCAAATTCTACCCTCTAACTTGATTGACAATGAGCTCACTATCACCAAACACTTGCAATTGTCTGACACCTATTTTCCTTGCCCACTAAAGGCCATGAATGAAGGCCTCATATTTTTATACATTACAAGAACAAGATAACTAAAATTTTAAAGTTTAAAAATACCTTTCCTTTGAAGGTGAAACCAATATTGCTCCACCACCAACCCCAATATTGCTTCTAGACCCATTAAAGAAAAGATACCATAAACCATTCATATCTTCATTTGGCTTCATCAAATTGGGCATGAAAGAGTCATTTTCATGCATATAATATACTCCAAGACCATATTACTCAATAAACTTGTAAGGATCATGCACATGGTTGTCATCTCCCCACTCATCTAGGAATAAATCATAAACTCATTCAAGGGAAGATGATGGGGATTGATCAATGTGAAACTCCTCTTCATCAATGATATCATATTTAACATTTGATACCTTCAGTGAATATGGTTCCAAGTGATCTATATGCATATGTTCTAACTCAATCTTCACCTTAGTGCCATATTTTGTTCTAAACACCATGTAGGACTGATTAGTTGCCAAGTATCCACCTATCTTGGATGCAAAGTCTCTTGATAAGTAAAGAGAAAAATAGGGAGGTAAATATAATACCACTAAATAATTAGGAATTTAAAAGGTAGGATAATAATTAAGGATCAATTTCAAATATTTCACAACCCCCAAAGTCTTGGTTCATGATCCATCCAATTGCAAAACTCCTTTAGTCATTGGCTTGTATTTGATGCCTAGCTTATCTGCTATGCATTTGGGCATAACTGATGTGATTGCTCCACTATATATAATGAAATTATGAACCAATAAATAAATAATAAATAAACATAGGTATAAAGGAGGAGTCTTCTCATCTTTCTTTGCCTGACCATCTATAGATTGAGTTCCATTGACCAAAACCATATTGTCACTTCTAGATGGGCCAACTTTTGTACCCAATCCATGAAATTCCTTTTGGAGTATATCTTTCTACCCTGGTAATGCTAGATAATCCCATAATGAGATGTTCATATGAATATTATTGATTTGGTCCATAACATTAATGGAAGGATTACTTACCTTAGGGTTCTCTTTGTGAACATTTAGGCCTTGTGATGTAGCTTGTGGAGGTAGTGTTGTATCAGCTAGCCTAAAGCTTGGAATCCTCTGATTTTCTTGTATTTTAGGTGTTTAATTAGGCCCAACTCCCATCTAAGCTATTTTAGGAGTCAAAAAATGTCCTTGAGTAGTTCCTTGAGTTTCCTTAATATCTCTCCTTTTGGACCTAGTATTGGAGGCAACACTAGTATTCTGATTATTTATATTCGCCACAAAATTATTGGCACAAAACTCACCCTCAAAATGATTCATGAGAGTGGAATTAGAGTGATCCTATTTTATCTCCATCTTGAATTGTGTTGGCATCTCAAAATTTAAAAAATTAAGATATTTGATCACCTTGTGTAGTCATGCCTTTATTTTGCATCTCATTGGCATAAGCAACTTATTCTTGACCATGTTCAAAAGATGGATAATTGAGATATTCTTAGACCAAATTATTTTGAGTGGGGACAAGGGATTTGGAGGATGAAGGAGAATTATGATTATATATTTGATAAGGCTTAACATGGGTGATTTGGCCTTGTCCTTAATTATTGCCTTGAAAAGGAGGTCTACTTGTTTGTCCAAATTAATTGTAGGATTAATATGGCCTATACCCTTGGGCTTGTTACCTTTTGAGAGAAACCAATTCATTGGTAACACTTTGGAGAAAAATTTTTAACTTCATGAATTTTATTGGTAGGAACAATGATATATTTTTCTTGACCAGGTAAAGGAGATAAAGTGGGCAATACACATTGATTAGGAGAATGCAAATTAGGGAAATAGTAGCATTGGAGGTCTAAGAGCTATCTTTCTCACTTGGACAAGGCAATTCTTAGCATTTATGGCTATTTCATATGTATTAAGTAATGTGTTTCCACCCATAGACTGAATCATCATGGGAATGTCACTATTCAACACTTCCAAGTAGTACACAAATGCATAATTTGTAGTTGGCCTCATAAGAGTTAGGATTTTATCCCAAGTTTTTTGAAACCCAGTATTGAAATTCGGCATGAATTCATGTGGTGCCCTCTTCATTATGGTCAATTTATTAGAAAGAGATAGGCGATCACTTTTTTCTCCAAACCTATCAATCAATAGGGTCCCCAACTCATCCCATGAGCTAATATAATTTACAAGTAGGGTCCCATACTAGTCCAAAAATTTTCCTTTGAAAGACAAGGCTAGAAACCTAATAGATACATTTTCTTGGGTTTATGGATATTAAAAAAGTTTACTATATTTTGAATGTGATCAATGGTAGTAATAGGACCATCCCCACTAAAATATGGGATACTTTTGAGAGCAGCTCCTGGGATTTGATCATTTTGGGAAAGCTGTAAGGGAGATGCCCCCTAAAAAGGCACAAAAGGTTTTATTCTATCCATATTTGGAATATTACTATAGATGTTAGGAATAGTATGAAACCCAAATTTGGAAGGTTTAAACACAAACTCTCTTTTATAGGTACGAGTGTTGACAAACCTAGACCTTTTGGTGGAATATGGAGCTAATTCCATAAAATTGAAGGGCACACCTTTAACAACAGACCTAGTGGTCACCTTTGTCATAGAAAGAAGGATTGATCATCAACCAAAGACATTGAATTCATTAAAGAGTCACCAGGTACTAAATGTGGATGTTTCTTTTTCTGCAACTATGTCAAGAACATCACCAATCTTAAACAATCTTCTAGGACTTAGATGTCCCATCAGGCATGCCAAAAACTACTGATGCTTGGATTTTAACCCTTGATGAGATGCTCAACTCTCCTCATCCAAGTGGAAAAATGGAATCATCTCTCTTGCTATGGGTGATAATTATATTGAGATAAATCTTTAGATTAGGTGTTAGCTCCCCTTGATGTACCTTTTAAGCTCTTTTAAACTAACACTGTGTATGAAAAGGGAGAAGGAAAACAATTAAGAAAATAAGAAATGATGCACCAATATTTGATATCCTCTCACTTGACTAAAATCACTACTTAAAGACTAACAAAGTATCTTCACACAAAACTCACAATTCTTTATGTATTATCACATTAGTGTTTCACATGTTAGATTCAAGAAGGTATTTGACATTCAAGAGAGTAGTAAATAATTCCAAGAAAGACTATAACCTTAAACCACTTCCAAAGTGTCTATACACTTATGAGAGAATACTAAAAAGGACTTGTAACAATATTATTTTTACATAGTTGGTAGGCAATCGAGGATAATAGGTTAGGAAAGATAACTTTCACTAAAAAAGAACAACATGATTTGGACCAATACATAATAGTGCAACATGTGAGTGGCAAATGACTTGTATTATTTCTTCAATAGTTACTAGTACAAATTTAGCTAGATTTTCACTATAACTAGTAGAGACTCCCAAATGAGTAGAAAGAATACATACATACATACATACATACATACATACATACATACATACATATATATATATATATATATATATATATATATATATATATATATATATATATATATATATATATATATATTGGAAGGGAGGTCAAGGGAATGAAATACAAAGATTAATTAGACATATGTCAACTAAGAATGGGAATAATTACTATACATTATATAAGATTCTCTTGATGGTTATACCAATAGAATTAAGATGTCTCAAACTATTTTATGCTATAAATGGGCTCAACTATTAGAATGTCATTTCAATGCAAGCTATTCTTTACTAGCTCATTAAACTATATAATAGTGTAACAATCTTGAACCACTGACCTACCTATTATACTTGTTATACATTAGAGATTAGAATTCTACCATGTGTCACTTCCACATTCATCTTTAGGTTCCCACACTTTTGGTTTTAATTCCAATGACTATTCCTTATAGCTTGAAATTGACATTCTATGGGCTGTCACCTTTCTAGTATTTTCTTCATAATTCTTGTCTTCAGCATTCTTTCAAATAATTTATATGAAAGAATTCTTTCAGGCTCTTCTTCCTTTCCTCTCAAATTTTTTGAAGTGGACCTTTCTCATTTCCTTTGGATAAATTGTCTGAAGGAATTCCTTTATATTTTCTGCTAAGTGCCCTCTGCAAAAATAAAAGTGCCCTTTGGCTTGTTGAAATAATACCTTCAAAAAAATGCAAGTGACCCTTTAGAATTTTGAAATGGTCCACCTTTTCTCTGAAATAATCCTTCAGACTTTTTTAAAGGTCCCTTTGGGGAAGTTGAAATGCCCTTCAAACTTTTTGCAAAGTACCCTTCAGAAAGGCAAGTGTTCTTTCAGAAAAAATGAAAGTGACCTTTTATAAGAATTGAAAATGTCCTTCAGCTTAAAAAAGTCCTTAGAAAAAGTTACAAACATACCCTTAAACAAATTTTCAAGGGTCCCTTTTGGCTTGAAGATATCTTTAAGTGAAATTGAAAGTGTCCCTTTAGAAAAATGAAACATACCCTTTGACTTTGAACCGAGCCAAAGTGTCCTTCAGAAAATTTAAAGTGCCCATTTTGAAAGGAAAAATACCCTTTGGAAGACTTGTCTAGGACATTTATTGTGAGAAATTACCCTTTGGAAAAGTTGAATGGATCATTTTCTTGAGAGAAAATCCTTGAACAAAAAGTTTGAAAGAATTCAGCAAAGGCTTAGAACAAAAACCCAAAAGAATTCATTGTAAAGGACTTAGCCAAAAGAATAAAGAAAAAAGATTTCACAAGGAAAAAACTTGGGTATTTACATGTAAAATAATTCAACTTTGTATAATAACACTTCTTTTGAATGAAACCTACATACTAGTCTTGGACAAAGGTATAAACTTAGATGTTTTTTGCAAAAAAGGGGTGCCCAATTTTGGCTGGAATGGCCAAAATTTGGTCAACATTAATTTTAAAATTCACTTAGACTTTAGCATGATAATTTATATCATTTTTGAAGACATGCATTGGAAGCATTTTTTAACTTCGAAGTAAAACTCTAATCATAATTATAAGGGTTTACATTGGTAATTTAATGGAATATTATTACTATGAGTAGACTATGATTCACCTTTGGAATAATATGAGCCTTGTTTTACTAGATTTTATAATTTCAGGCTCGACATGAAGAGCCTCAATGATGCATTGAATCAAAAACTAGAGACTTTTAGTTCCATCTTCAAATAACTTGGTAGTTATTCAAGCTATAATTATAGTTCATTAGGTGGTTTTGAATGTCTAAGATGAGCACACAAAAAATGTGTGGTGGTTTTTTGGAAGTGTGGAGAAGGAAGGAAAAGAGATGAAAGAGAAAGGCTATAAAATAAAATTCCATAGGATTTTCCTGATTAAAAAGTAAGTACATTTCTAGGTTTTTATGGGAATTATGATTGGCATAATGTACTTGGAAAATAAACCCTCCAAAGTGAATAGGTGCTTAAAGTAGTTTATCTTAATTGGATTTATGTATTTGCTCATGGACTTGTTTTTTTATCACATTTGGAAAATAATGACCAATTTAAAATTCATTGATAGATGAGGTTGTTATAGATCCATCTCACCTTTGGATGGTGTAAAGATAAAATTTTATAAATTATTTAGTTATCCATTTATAATAATGGTTGTGTTTGGCTCATTTAGATTTATAGTTTGTTGTATTGTATGTGTTATTTGATTTTAATGTATGATTTTACACTATTGATTGTGAAAATATCTTGATGTGAGTTGTGTGGTTTAGTTATTGGTAGCTGTCATTATTGAGTTGTGAGTGTTGTTGATTGCTTGTTGAGGAAACTATAGTCAATGTTATTGGATCTCATTTGTCAATATCATTGTCATCATTGATTTTTATGCCTTGGGAATACTATTGAGTGACTTATTTCATTCCCTAATTGATGTATGGGGTGGGTAAGGAACCACCAATGGATGGGATCATTTTTTCCCTTAAGGGATATTCTATTCTTCATATCCTAAGTGTGCTTTTAGTTTTAGTCTCAAATGGACTGCTACATTTTAGGGGTTGTATCTTGGTAAAAATAAAAATGGATTTTAATGGATTGAGATGGGTGTATAAATATATTTGAATTATTTGTTGATTATTGTATTCACATGATCTTATAGAAATTCTTGGGATTATAGCTATGGATTGAAACATGCAACTCAAAACTTATCATTTTTGCCTTATTACTATGTTTAATCTTAAATGGTATAATTATTTAAAGTTTTCTAAATTTTTTTAAAAACAATTCTATTATTTTATTGTATTAAAATGTTATCATTACTATGTTGTATGATTATAACAAATGGAAACACTTTGATACTCTCCTTTATAAAAATCAATACTAAATACATCCATTTTGTAGATACTTATGTAATTTATGAGTTGAAGGTTATTTTACATGTCATGGAGGCCATAGTTAATTATTTATATAAAAGGGGCTATGGATGTTATTTTATTTTTTTTATTGTCATTAAAGCTAATCATAACATACTACATTGATTGGAACATGTGAAATTGTATCCAAGAGGAATTCTATCAAAGCATAATGAATACATTCAGTTGTGAACAATAATATGGTGGATGAATGGATTAAGGAAAAAATATTTTATTTCATTGTATCAATCGTATCAATTACTATTTAAAAAAAATTAAAACTTGTACTTTTACAAAGAAGGTAGTTTCTTAGATGTCTAAATATGCATCATTGGTATATGGTTGTAGCTTTCTTTTGATGATGAAATACAATATATGGTTGTAGCTTTTAATTCAAGTTGTATGAATTAGTTTAATTCATTTTGAAGGGAACTTAGTTAAACCTAAATATGTTTAAATGAATATAATGGTTCTTATTCATTTAATATGGTTAAATTGCCTCTAAATGGGGACCAAAAAGTAATAGTTTGTTTATGCAATTTGAGATATAGTAATAACGTGTCTAATTATCTTTGGTCATATAAAATTTTGTTACAAAAAGTAAAGAGTTTTCTCAATTGGTTGGTTTTTGAAGTTTCTTTATATAACCTCTAATTCTAAACCACCATGTTGATTTAGGGTGAATAATAATATGAGGTCAATCAAATGTCATTTATTAATCACCATCAATTAATGCATACTTTTGGATAAGTTGATAACCGCTATAATAACCTACTTTGTTTTTAATAGATTTATATGATTTTTGTAAAGATTCATTGTTTATTATGTAAGAAAAAAACTTTAAATATGATTGATTGTGATTATAAGTTGATTTATTCATAAAAAGGAAAGCTGATTGTTATTATTGAACTGATCCTACAAAGGAAACTTTTTAATGAGGGACATATGGGAATATTTAAGATTTCCATCCACTCTTAGAATTCAAGTGGTGATAAAACATAAATTTGTACATTATTATCATCTATCCATTGTTATGTTTTTTATTTACCAAGTTCTATGAATATGTTAAATTTCACATTGAATTATCATAGTTATGAATTCTCATGGTTTGTGAATGTTTGTGGTCAAAATAGATCATTTTATATGCATGCTATGACTTATCCACATGACAAAATAGTGGCCTTCCATCTAGTGCTGCAAACCTATTTCAAGTGGCATGGTATAAATATTCAGAGAGATTGAATTCTTGTATCTTATAAATAATAACTATGCAATGAGTTGTATATAATTTATTATCATATGAATGAATCTTTATATGAAGGTGGAATTAATGACTATTGACTCATAAAAATTTAATTTGGTTAATTGATTAATTTTTTGGTCAAGTAATGCTTGGTAGATTTTGAGAATAAATTTAAGGATGAAATAATTTAATTAGAGATATGGTAACTAGGATTAACTAGTTACTTGTTTAAACCCTAGTCATGAAAATGAACCTAGGGAAGATATTTGCAAGAGTTTATAGTAACAAATTAAGTTTATTATTTATGTAATAACATGATAGTGTCCATTACTTTTTAACTATGATATATTTTCCTAACTTGTATTAAGGTGACTACATACTTTCACTTGTTTTAAGTGTATACTTATAATATGTAATAATTGTTGATATATGTTATGTGATAATATTACATCCAATTAATTATGGGTATGGAATGTACTACCCTTGGGCCTCATTACCCATTCTAGGTAATTTTTTGAAACTTTTATAAATCATGGATTCAAGGTATGGGGTTTTACATTCACACAAGGATGGATCTCTTGATACACTAAGTACTTATAAATTATCTCAGCTAAGTGTGTTATTGAAAATGTTGTCCCATAAGGATTTATAAGTATTATTATTAGTTATGCCCATGTTATTAAAGAAAATGTTTGTGAAGTATGGTGTCCATTCTGAAAACACTTATTAGAACATGCACAAGGCACACATACTTGGTTTAGCCTTTATTTTATTGACATATATATTGGTAAGTTTATAACAACTCTACCTCTTATGTTAAAAATCTTGTTGCAATCAGTTATAATAACCACAAAATTCAAAAAATGTGTTGGGTTGACTTTTGAGGGTTATGACATGTGGTATCATAGCATATTTCAACCCTAGGGATCTTTGGGAAAATATTGGTTGAAGTTGTGTTTAATGTCTCTCAAGATGGTGAGGACTAGAGACAAAAGAGATATCAAAAACCCTAAAATTGATCTTGTTGATAATCATGATCAAAATGAGCATGCTAATAATGATGTCAATGTTGATCCTAATATTTATAATGTTGAGGATAATGAAAAACCTATAAATGACATCCATGATGATCATAATGTTATTTTAAATGAAATTTTGGGTGCACTGCATAACATCCAATTGAAAATGGAATGATACATTAAAGGTTGACCCATATGGAAAATATTTTGGAAGGTGTGTAGGAAGAAATATAAAGAAATGAGACTGAAGATGAGAATGCAAGGAAAAAAAGTGTTTTGGATCCCTTCATCACGGAGCTCAAAAATCTTCCTCCTCCTACTTTCTTTGGTGGAGACACTAGGGATATCGCTAAGGTGTGTTTGATGAACTTACACAAATATTTGACTTTGCATAATATGGGATCTAATATTAAAGCTCATATAGGAGCCTACCAATTGATAGGTGATGCTGGTCCATAGTGTAACCATTTATGTTCTTTCAAGAGTTATGATATAAATTTATAACTGTAAACCTTTGAGAAAAAGTTTAGAAAGATATACTTTAATAGTATTTTCAAGGAATAAAAAATTATAGAATTCCATCTACTACAATATGGGATAATTTCTATTTTTGAGTACAAGAACAAGTTTCATAGGTTCCCATGTGATGTGAACTACATGCAATATAAGGAAACTAAAGTTTACCAAATTTAATTTAGGCTTGAATGAAATGGCTATGCAAAATTTGAAATTGAAAAACCCTTATACTTTAGTTGTTGCCCTATAATCAAAAATCATGTTGAATAAAAATAAAATTCTCTCCAAAATCCAAGGTAATAATATTGGAACAACAATCTATAGACTATGACCAAGTCAATAATTCATCATGTAAGTAATTTAAAAAAAAATATTATTAGAAAAATAATTTTGGTAAGAATAATAGTTCTACGAGAAAGTTTTAGAATAATAAAATAATATATAAATTTTAGACCTTTGAAAAGAAGAGAAATATAAAAAATAATCGACACAAATATAGTTAATGTGGCCTTACCATGTGGGTTAATACTATACCGCTACCTCCAAAAACTATTGTGACATGTTTGGATTGAAGTGATAAGCATTACCACATGGAATGTCCTTGATTATAAGGTAATAAATCATTAAATAATATATTTTATGCTATTTTGGATAATAAAATGTAGACCTTTAATCCATGCAAATTGAAACTAGAGATATAATTTCTAGTTTTATCCTAACTATTTTTATTGATTCAGGAGTCACTGATAGTTTAATTTCACATGTTAATGCATTTAACTATGAAACTAAACCCTCTAGAATTATATAAGGATTTTAGGTAGAGTTTAGCACTAGGAAAATGGTAGATGTTTTTAAATGTTTAGAATAGGTTTAACTTGACTTGGGAGTCTCTAAAACACATTTAAACATGTTTCTAGTAGCTTTGGGAGTCTATGACTTAATATTAGGCATGGATTAGTTACATAGATATAATGCAATGCTTTATTGCTTCAATAAAATAATCCAATATATTGATGAAGTTGGTAAGACTATGGAAATCCAAGGTAACATCAACCATTAAGCCAAAAATATTAGTTTAGCTTTGTATCTGAAAAAAACATTAAGAAAGGGGTGTAAACTTTTTATTACTAAAATAAATGAAGTTTTTGAATAAAAATATCTACTCTAAAAGACTATAATATCTTGAGATATTTTTAGGATAAATTTCATAAAGAGTTACCGGGATTACCTCCTAAGAGGTAGTTTTACTTTACAATTGAAATTATGCCTAGATCACCCACATCTAAGGCTCCATACTAGATGAATGTGGTAGATCTAAAAGATTTCAAGGTTCAACTATAATATATGATTAACAAAGAGCTAATTGTGCTAAGTATGTAATATTGGGGATCCCTAGTTATCTTCATCAAGAAGAATGATAATATACTCAGGATTTGCATTGACTATTGCATGCTAAATAAAGTCACCATTAAAAATAAGTAACCCTTACAAGGATTGATGATTTAGTTGATAAAATTATAGGGGCAGCCATATTTTATAAGATAGATCTCTATTTTGGGTATCACCAACTTCGTATCAAAGAAGAAGATTACATAAAACTAATTTTAGAATAAGGTATGGGCATTATGAGTTCATAGTTATGCCATTTAGCCTAAAAAATACACATGT